>MU745331.1:5632-22150 GCA_026770625.1 Nicotiana glauca
AACACGCTCATATTCCCTTTTTAAGTCTCTAGTACACACTAGGTGTTCATGACAACGATTTAACATACGAGTTACACTTAATAGGCATGCTGTAGGTCCTAAGCTACCCAGACATTTAACATAGTAGTAGCTATGCACGGGTTCTCGTCACCTAACACATGCGTAGTCCTTACATTTAGCAACAAATACTCAAACATAGACCTTATGGGGACAATTCCCTCTTACGAGGTTAGAAAGGAGACTTACCTCGCTCTGAAGCGCACTTCCGATATCAAGAATAAGCTCAAACCCTCAATTCGTAGCCAAACGAGCACCAACTAATTAAAATAAGAAAGAACTAGTCAATAAGAGCTTACGAGGTTGAATTCTAATTGTTTAAACAATTTCCTAACCATAAATACGAGTTTCCTAAATTCCGACCCCGGGCCCACATGCCTGGATTCCAATATTTTTCGAAGGGAGTTGTTCTCTATCACCTAAGGATAACAAATATATGATTTCTTGTTCATTTCATAGAAAATTATAGGATTAATTCTTAGTTTAGGATAAACCCTAGGTTTAACTCTAATCTCTTGAATTTTACCTAGTTTTAGTGTTAAATCTACCTAATGTTTATGTATTTGAACTAAAGATGAGGGGGGATTACTTACCTTGCAATGATGTGTGGAAACTCTCTTTGAAACCCCAAAATCGCCCAAGTGTTGATGGAAATATGGAAGAAATGAACTTGAGCTCGTATTAAATGAGCTTCTGTCCCCGGTGATTTTTGCTTATGCGGAGGATATCCCGCTTCTGCGGAAAATGGCCGCTTATGCGAAATAGAGGGAGCTGGGCCGGATCGCTTCTGCGGTCTAGGGTCGCATGAGCGGGACCGCTTCTGCGGTTTCCCAGGACTTGGTCCTTTCCTCTTCCGCGATTAGGCGACCGCTTCTGCGGTCCAAGATCCGCAGAAGCGGTTATGACAGAAGCAACAAATGGGATTTTTCCTAAGTTTTCAACTTCGCTCGAACTCGACCATTTGACGCTCAGGGCTCCGCAGCCCGAACATACTGACAAGTTTGAAATCACGAGGCGAACCTACTCAAACCCTCAAAACACTCAGAACAATGCTAAATCGAGGAATCATCCCCCAAAACCAAATGAATCATTTCATTGAACTTCAAATTCTAAATTCTCCTTCAACGAGTCAAAACGCCCTTAAACTACTCGGATTTACACCAAATTTTACAAGTAGGTCTTAACTGATATTTCAGACTTGTACCAAGTTTCGGAATCGAAATCCAAACCCGATACCTATGAAAACAGTTTATTAGAATCTTTGAAACTTAAACTTAACAATTTTACTTAAAAATTCATTACTCGGGCTAGGGACCTCGAAATTCGATTCCGGGCATACGCCCAGGTCCCATATTTTCCCACGGACCCTCAGAAATTGTCAAATCATGATTCCGGGTCCATTTCTCCAAAATGTTGACCGAAGTCAAACTTGGCCTTTTTAAAGAAACTTAAAGAAGCAACTAGACTTATTCTTGTCCAAAACTCTTCTAACTTCCAAACCACCCATCCCCGCAAGTCATAAATTAGCTAAAGCAAATGCAGAAAGTATTAATTAAAGGAACGGGGTTCAAAAATGCAAAACGATCAGTCTGGTCGTTACAATATCAATACCTCTTTTAACAGTTAGTGAGCATGAATAAGTCTGAATCATAGATAATATAATCACAAGTGCGGAATAAACATGATAAAAACAGGGAAACCATCCCGACTCAGACCGAAATCGGGATGTCACCAGTCATGAGATACATCAGAGTTTACTAAAATTCTACAAGGTCTGAAATTAGGAAAAAAGTCTGAAGATATCATAAATAACAGAAGATAAGGGAGAAAACGGGGCTGCGGATGTCAACAGCTACCTCGTTACTCCTAGTCACCGCCTGGTCTGGAAAAAATCAGCGCTTAGGAGTGAACTCAACTCTGCCTATGTCTGCACACATGGTGGAGGGAGTAATGTGAGTACTCCGACCCAGTGAGTAATAAAAATAAATAATGACTGAAATCATGAAATCTCATAAAGGCACAAATAATGCTATCTCAAGCAGTATAATCAGTTACACAATAAAACAGTGAAGTATCAAATAAATCTCTTTTAAAACAGTAAAGACAAATAATTTCAACAAGTAAGAAATAATCAGAAACCTGCCCCCTCGGGCTCAATATCAAATTCTTAGTACAGTACCAGCCCCGCGGGCTCACTCCCAACTCACAAAGTACGACATCAGCCTCTCAGGCTCACTCCCAACTCACCTGGGTATCTGCGCTCACGGTGGGTGTGCAGACTTCGGAGGGGCTCCTACATCCCAAGCGCTATATCATAAGGCCTTAAAGCCTGTCACAGTAACATAAGGCCTTAAAGCCTTCTCACATCACACTCGAGGCTTGAAAGCCTCCTTACATAACACTTGAGGCATGGAAGCCTCCTCACATCACTCAACATATTCTCACATATGGCCCTCAGCCTTAATCAGTCCGGAAAATAATCATAAGCCCCTGGGGCATCAGTAAAACAATGGTGCTCATCTCAAACAACATTAGAAATATCAGTTAAACATCAAGTTGAGTATAAATGTAGCTGAGTTAATGAAACAGCCTAATTCAGTTGGACTGAGTTCAAATAATATTTCAATTAGCGAGGAAAACAGTGATAGAAATTTGAAAAGGATTTCAAATAGTCGGCAGGAAGCCTAAGCATGGCAATAAGCCCAAGTCATGGTGAAAAACAACAAGTCTTTGCAAATACACGGTAAAATATCAACCGGGATGGACCCTCACGACATCATTTAAAATCATTACTCACCTCAAGATGGCCAAAAGTCTAGCTCGCTATGCCCTTGCCTCTTGAATTGGCCTCCTCGTGCAACAAATCTGCCTAAAATCACAATGAATATGTCGCATTATGCTAAAGGGACAATACCCAATCGAGATCAATCGTAAAATATCAAAATTCACGAATTTGACAAAACCCGAGCTCGGGCCCATGTCTCGAAACTCAGAATTTTTTATACCAAAATGTTCTTCGTCCTCTCATGAGTTCGTAATTACACAAGATACGGATAATGAAGCATAGAGAAGCTAAAAATGGGGAAAACATGGCAGTAACTCATGAGACAACGGGTCGGGTCATCACATCGGTTCAGCAGAGCAGAGGTCGTTCTTTCAGGCCTTATCAGTCGGCTCGACCCGAGTATCGTGGGGCGTCTTCAGGCCGTGGTCATCAGGGGTTCCAGCAGGGCCAGTCTTCACTTAGTGCCCTGCCAGCTCAGAGTTCATCATATGCCCCTTTAGCTTAGGGTTCTTCTACGCAGAGCGCATCGGCTGGTCATTCTGGTGCGAGGGTTTCCCTTCAGTCCCTTTCTCCAGCATCTGGTATTTGCTTCGAGTGTGGCGAGTTTGGCCATATGAGGAGGCAGTGTCCTTGACGTCATGGTAGTCAGTCTCAGCAGAGGGATCATCCCTCGTCTTCTACTCCGGTTTCTTCAGCACCAGCCCAGTCAGAGAGGGGCGGAGGCCAGGCAACCAGGGGTCGCCCTAGGAGCGGAGGCTGATCAGGCGGCGGCGGCCAGGCTAGACTATATGCTATTCCAGGAAGGACAGAGGCCCTTGCATCAGATGTTGTTATCACAGGTATTATTTTAGTCTACCACAGAGATTCCTCTATCTTATTTGATCTCGGTTCTACCTATTCTTATGTGTCATCATATTTTGCTCATCATTTGGGTACGACTCGGGGGTGCCTTGCTTTACCTGTGCACGTATCTACCCCGGTAGGTGATACTATTATTGTGGACCATGTGTATCGATCCTGTCTTGTTACTATTGGGGTTCTGAAGACCCGAGTTGATTTACTGCTTTTGAGCATGGTAGACTTTGATGTTATTCTGGGCATGGACTAGTTATCTCCGTGTCATGCTATTCTAGACTGTCATGGAAAGATAGTCACTTTGGCTATGCCGGGTGTTCCGAGGATCGAGTGGCATGGTATGACTGACGATGTCCATAGTAAGGTTATATCTTTCTTGAAAGCACAACGTATGGTTGGGAAGGGTTGTCTATCATATTTGGCCTTCGTGCGTGATGTTGGAGCTGAGGCTCCCAGTATAGATTTTGTTCCCATTGTGAGGGATTTCCCTGATGTATTTCCTGCAGACTTGCCGGGTATGCCCTCGGACAGGAACATTGATTTTTGTATTGACCTGGTGTCGGGCACCAAGCCCATTTCCATTCCGCCGTATCGTATGGCACCAGCGGAGTTAAAAGAATTGAAAGATCAGGTTCAGGAACTCCTAGAAAAGGGGTTTATTCGGCCTAGTGTGTCACCGTGGGGTGCACCTGTGTTATTTGTGAAGAAGAAAGATGGCACAATGAGAATGTGCATTGACTACAGGTAGTTGAACAATGTAACAATGAAGAACAAGTATCCCCTGCCTCGCATCGATGATTTATTCGACCAACTTCAGGGAGCGAGGGTGTTTTTCTAAGATTGATCTCCGTTCGGGCTATCACCAGTTGAAGATCAAGGATTCAGACATTCTTAAGATGGCCTTCAGGACTAGATATGGTCACTATGAGTTTCTGGTTATGTCTTTCGGGCTGACCAATGCCCCGGCAGCGTTCATGCATCTGATGAACAGTGTATTTCGGCTGTATCTGGATTCGTTTGTTATTGTATTCATTGATGATATTTTCGTATACTCGCGTAGTCAGGAGGAGCACATGGAGCATTTGCAAGTTGTATTACAGATATTGAGAGAGAATCAGTTGTATGCCAAGTTCTCCAAGTGTGAGTTTTGTCTTGGTTCTGTAGCCTTCTTGGGACACGTGGTGTCCAGTGATGGTATTCATGTCGATCCAAAGAAGATTGAGGCGGTTTAGAGTTGTCCTAGACCGTCCTCGACCACAGAGATTCGTAGTTTCCTCGGTTTGGCGGGTTATTATTGCCGGTTCGTCTACGGTTTCTCATCTATTTCCTCGTCCTTGACCAAGTTGACGTAGAAGGGTGCTCCGTTTGTATGGTTGGACGAGTGCGAGGAGAGCTTTCAGAAGCTCAAGACAGCTTTGACCACAGATCCAGTACTGGTCTTTTCATCAGCTTCAGGTTCTTATACCGTTTATTGTGATGCTTCAAGAGTCAGGATTGGCTGTATATTGATGCAGAAGGATAGAGTGATTGCTTATGCTTCTCGTCAGTTGAAGCCCCATGAGAAGAACTACCCTGTTCATGACTTAGAATTGGCTGCTATAGTTCATCCCTTGAAGATTTGGAGGCACTATCTATATGGAGTATCTTATGAGGTATTCACCGATCATTGCAGTCTTCAGCATTTGTTCAAACAAAAGGATCTTAATTTGAGGCAGCGGAGGTGGCTTGAGTTGCTTAAGGACTATGATATTACCATTTTGTATCATCCGGGAAAGGCCAATGTAGTAGCTGATGCTTTAAGATGAAAGGCAGTTAGTATGGGGAGTTTGGCGTATATCCCAGTTGGGGAGAGGCCCTTTGAAGTTGATGTTCAGGCTTTGGCCAATCGGTTGGTAAGAGTAGACATTTCAGAGCCCAGTCGGGTATTGGCTTGCGTGGTTTCTCGGTCTTCCTTGTATGATCGCATCAGAGGGCGCCAGTATGATGATCCGCATTTGCTTGTTCTCAGGGAAAGAGTTCAGCACGAAGATGCTAGAGATGTGACTATAGGTGATGATGGTGTGTTGAGGATGAAGGGACGAATTTGTGTGCCCAATGTGGATGGGCTTAGAGATTTGATTCTTGAGGAGGCCAACAGTTTGCAGTATTCCATCCATCCGAGTGCCGCGAAGATGTATCACGACTTGAGACAGCACTACTGGTGGAGGAGAATGAAGAAGGACATTGTGGGATTTGTGGCTCGGTGTCTCAATTGTCAGCAGGTAAAATACGAGCATCAGTGACCGGGCGGTTTGCTTCAGCAGATGGTTATTCCTGAGTGGAAATGGGAGAGAGTTACTATGGATTTCGTGAGTGGTCTTCCTTGGACTTTGAAGAAGTTCAACTCGATTTGGGTGGTTGTGGATCGGCTAAACTTGTCCGCGCATTTCATTCCAGTGCGTACTACATATTCTTCGGAGCGGCTGGCAGGGATCTTTATTCGTGAGATTGTCCGATTGCATGGGGTTCCAGTTACTATTATCTCGGATAGAGGCACTCAGTTTACTTCCCAGTTTTGGAGGATGTTTCAGCGAGAGTTGGATACACAGGTAGATCTGAGCACAACATTTCATCCTCAGACGGACGGGCAGTCCGAGCGTACCATTCAGATATTAGAGGACATGTTGCATGCCTGTGTGATTGATTTCGGAGGTTCTTGGGCTGATTTCTTGCCACTTGCAGAGTTTGCTTACAACAACAACTATCAATCCAGCATTCAGATGGCGCCATATGAGGCCTTATATGGGAGATGGTGTAGATCTCCGGTTGGTTGGTTTGAGCCCGGCGAGGCTAGGCTATTGGGGTAAGATTTGGTCCAGGATGCCTTAGACAAGGTGAAAGTGATCCAGGAGAGACTTCGTACAGCTCAGTCGCATCAGAAGAGTTATACGGACCGGAAGGTTCGAGATGTATCGTATATGGTGGGCGAGAAGGTCTTGTTGAAGGTTTCGCCTATGAAGGGAGTTATGAGATTTGGAAAGAAAGGCAAGTTGAGTCCACGGTTAATTGGTCCTTTTGAGATACTCAGGAGGATTGGGGAGGTGGCATATATTCTTGCTTTTCCACCCAGCTTATCGGGGGTTCATTCGGTATTTCATGTTTCTATGCTCCGGAGGTATGTTGGGGACCCGTCTCATGTCTTGGACTTCAACACGGTTCAGTTGGATGATGATTTGACATATGATGTAGAGCTAGTGGCTATTTTAGGTTGTCAGGTTCGGAGATTGAGATCAAAGGATATAGCTTCAATGAAGGTGCAGTGGAGAGGTCGGCCCGTGGAGGAGGATACCTAGGAGACCAAGCAGGAGATGCGGAGCAGATACCCTCACCTATATGAGACTTCAGGTATGTTTCTTGACCCGCTCGAGGACAAGCGTTTGTTTTAGTTTTTAATACTGTGACGACCCGGCCCGTCGTCACGTGAGTTACCACCCTGTTTCCCCCATATTATGCTTTTCTATGTTTCAATATTAGTATTTGAGGTGATCGGGTAGAGTTGGATTGGTTTTAGATAGAAATGAGACACTTAGTCTCTGCTTGTTTTGGAAAAGTCAACCGGGAGTTGACTATCTAGTTAGAAAGCTCGGATGTGAATTCCGGTAATTCGGGTAGCTTCGGAGGATGATTTGAGGCTTATGAGCTCAATCGGAAGTAATTTTGGAAGTTCTGTGTAGAATTAGGCTTGAATTGGCAAAGTTAGCATTTTGGCGATATCCAGTTGATAGGTGAGATTTTGATCCGAGGGTCGGAATGGAATTCCAAGAGTTGTAGTAGCTTCGTTAGGTGATTTGTGATGTGTGTGCAAAATTTCAGTTGAATCAGAGGTGGTTAGGTCGGGTTTTTTATCGAATGTGAGTTTCAGAAGAATTTGATAAACTTAGGCTTTGATTTGGTGAAATTTGATTATTTTTTATGTTAACCATAGTGATTTGATGATTCGAGCAAGTTTGAATAAAGTAATAGATCATGTCTGTGCTTTTGGTTAAGGTCCCGGGGGCCTCGGGGTGAGTTCGGGTGGTTAAACTGAGAGTTTTAGAGTTGTTGCATGATCTATGACTGCTGGTATCTGGTATTTCCGCATCTGCGGAAAAGGGACCGTAGAAGCAGTTCCGCAGATGCGGTGGGGTAGATCGCAGAAGCAGTTTTTAGAAGGGCTTGGCAATTCCGCAGAAGTGGAAGGGTTTCCGCAAAAGCGATCATCGCAGGTGCGGTTTTGGAACGCAAAAGCGGTTCGGGGCGACTTGATGAAAAACCGCAGAAGCGGTGGGAGAACCGCAGAAGCGACATTTTGGGTCGCGGAAGCGAAAAGTCCTGGGCAGATATTAAATTAAGTCTTCTTCGCGAATTTTTGAAAGAACAAACATTTTGGACTTCGAACAAAGAGGGCTTTGGGCGATTTTTGAAGAGGGTTTCAAGGGCTATCATCAGGTATGGATTCTTGGACTTAGATTATGATATTATGGTGTATAAACATGGATTGACACTGAAAACCCAAGGAATTAAAGGTTAAAAATGGAGGCTAGGGTTTGAAACTTAAGAGAGTTTAAACTTATGATTTGAGTTGTCAAATGGACTCCGATTCTTGTGAACTTGATATGTATAGACTCATGGCGAGATAAGGATCGTGTTGATGTAAAATTTTCTGGATTTCGAGAAGTGGTCCTGAGGCTTGGGTTTTGCCAATTTTATGATTTTCGATATTTTTCGAGTCTTTTCGATTGGGTTATATCCCCTTAGCCTATTGTAATGTATTCGTTGTGGTTTTGGCCAGATTCGACGCGCGAGGAGGTCGATTCGAGAGAAAAGGGCATTGCGAGCTAGTCTTTGGCCGGCTAGAGGTGAGTAATGGATGTAAATGATGCTCTGAGGGTTTCAAACCCAGGACTTTCACATCGTAACGCTATATTGAGGCGTGACATGCATTCTACGATAAGTGCGGGGTCGTTTACTATTGGGGATTGAGACTTGGTCCATCTCGAGTGTTAATTTCTATTATATTGGCGATTGAGACGCATACTTTATCACTGTGAATTGGGCTTATTGCCGTGTTTAGGGCCTTGTGCCGACCTGTAAAATCCTTAGGGGATCCTTATGTGTTTTTTCTCACTTGTGTGCATAACATATACTCTCAGTCATGCTTTCAACTGTTAAAAACAATATAATAAGTGTGTTTATACTTGAATATTAAATGGAAAAGGATATGAGGGCTGAGATCCCTATAGTATGTCATGCCCGATTGGCTGTGAACTTATTTGACTGAGATGGGTCGAGGACCCGATAGTGAGGATGTTTCCCTTTGATATGGATCGGGCTGCACGCCGCAGCGATGATATATATATATTGATATTGAGGCCGAGAGCCTGTTTGATGCCACGATATGGCTGATATTGCGCTTGGGCTGTAGGAGCCCCTCCGGAGTCTGTATACACCCCCAGTGAGCGCCGTCGACGTTAAATAAGTGGAGCGGGCTGCACGCCGCAGCGGGTACTAGAGTGTACCGTTATATGTGTTGCATCTTTTCATGCCTTATTCCTTGACTGTATTACTTGTTGGTTACCGTTTCACTAGTATTGATCTAAACTGGTATATATAGATTACTTTGTGTATTTTCTGCATTTTCTTACTTTCAGACTGTAGTTATGTTTATTACTTACTGGGTCGGAGTACTCACTTTACTCCCTGCACCTTGTGTGTAGATCCAGGGCATTCACAGGCTGAGTGAGCTTTGACCAGCTTTCCAGAGTTCTTATCCCGAGAGTATTTGAGGTAGCTGCAGGGCGTTCGCAGCCGTTGATTCTCCCTTCTATCCTTATCCTTTTATTTCCGCATTATCAACTTTTAGGCAGACTTTGTATTAGGATGCTACTATGTATTTTAGAGGCTCATGTTCGTGAAACTGGGTCCATGTTGGGCTGTATTGGTATTTGTTAGATTTTTGTTCCGCATTATTATCAGTATTTTAGCCCTTGACTTAAATGGCATTTATTTTCATCTGTTTAATTAATGGGGTTATTGTTATAAATGGTCGGGCTTGCCTAGTAGTGTGCTAGGCGACATCATGACCGGGTTGGGGTCGTGACAAATGCATACAAAACTAATATCTTATAGGTATCATACATGTCATCCAGTAAATATGTCATGTTTATATTCATGTTTTGCTTTCATTCAAAAGTATTCCTTTCAAAGGATTGTATCAGATCACTACATATTAGAATATTCTTAAATATTATGGTGCTCTATCACTACTAACAAGGTACTTATAGTCGCTACTTCTCTTCCTTAACCTGGCCTTAACTCTAGTTACTCCCCTTTTCACGGCCACCTGCCTTTTCGGTTTCACTATACTTCTAGCTCTCATTTTGGAAGATTTTTGCTGTCTTCCTCTTGTTAATAAACTTTGCAGCATATTATTCTTCGAATAATTCTACTATGTAATAACTGATATAAACTTATTTTATCATACTATGACTGTTAGGAATTTATGAATTTAGCTACACATGTTCATAAATAAACATACCTGGTTATGTAGATCCTGAGATTGCTCCATAGCTTTATGAAAACTGATATCTTTATTATGAAGATTTTTGTTTGTATACAAGAAGGCTTGCTTTCGTGTTGAAAGTCTTACCTTAGATTCCCAATGAGGCCTTCTATTTATAATACTAAAACTTAAAAAGAAACCGCGTATCCTATTCTACTTTACATTTGTTTATTACTTTACAGGCGGCTTTACTATTTCTAATTTACAACTGTCATAAATGGACGATAAATATGATGCTAATTACTATTTTCTTTATGACTTTTTACATAGCTTTATGTCTGCTATCTGCTTTATTTCACATCTCCTTTATGTCCTTTTCTTGCTTTGTCCTTTTTTCTTTATGTCATTGTCTTCTTTATATCTTTTCCTTGCTCTTTATCTTGTCTTCCAAGTGCTTTGACAGTGTTCCAATAACTATTGCCCATATGCTCCCTTATTCTAACTGGATATCTGGTATAACGTTATCTTCTCCATGCATTTTGAACATAAATGGTCAGGTTATTTTGGTCAAATGATCCTGCAATATCTTGTCATTATTTCTTGTGAAATAAATCCCTTTTTAATTGCTCTTGTGGTAGGTAGCTATTCTGGTGTGAGTAAACTCATTATCCACCTTCGTATTTCTTCCATATCTGCTTCTCTGACTTCTCTGGAATTTGAGTAGATCATCGTCTGTTCCCTTGAACAATAGCTCCATACTGAATTTCCGTTTAAATAATTATTTGCTAGCTCATTTAATATAGTTGATAATCCAATAATCCTTTTGTTAGCATAGAATTCTGGTATTTCAACTTTAGGTATCTCTGGTTGTTGCTCAATTTTTTCTGGTAGAATCATATCTCTGGTTATGACAATCTTTATTACTTGGATTACGGGTTTGATTTCATCAAATAATATCTCCGCTGGTGCTGAATAGAACTTTATGTATATAATGTTCCCTTGGTAATTCACTTCTAGGTTGAAATTGCTTTGTATAGTTCTGGTATTATAGCTATCTCTTCTCCCGTAGAGGTATATACGGTGCTGAGTAATCCGTAACTGTAACATGTTCTAACTAGGTTTGTATTAGTTCCTGGTTGTGCTATGAGTCTATTATATCCTTGGAGATTTTGGATTATGTAATCTTCCTGAGGATTTTTGGTAGCTTTGGATCTCGGGTTGAGGTTTAAAAAGGTTTGTATTTTATGGATATTTTCTATGTAGGTTTTGGTAATATGGTTATAGGTTTTCCTGTCTTGGTCCAGACTTTCTCTGTATGTGTTTACCTGTGAGGGTATGTATAATGGATCCTTTTGGTTTTTGGGTACAAATGGTTTATCAAATATCTTGTTCATGTTCATATTTGTATATCTTGTTCCACTAACTTCTTTTGTTGTTGATGAGCTTCCAGCAGCTGTATTTAAACAAACATTATGGGTTTTTAGGTGTTTCCCAACGTCACCTTTTAGCTCTGGAATTTTAGATTCTTCCGATCGACTTAGCTCCGCATATTTTGAGTCATGCCGCTGACTTAGCTTGCTATATTCTAGCTTTTGTAATCTCGTTCCTATACTGTCCACTTGTAATGTAAGTGTAGTAAGGATTGAGAGTATATCACTTGTTGTATCTTTTTCAATCATTTTATCAGTCTGTGTACTTCTGTCTTTATAGGTAGTCTGCAATCACATTTGTAACGACCCGACCGGTCGTTTTGAGTACCAGCGCTCTGTTCAGCACTCGGAGGCCATGAGCAGCTTCATTTCAGGTATTATGACTTGTACACGTGGTCGGAATTTAATTTCATGAAGTTTGGGGTTGATTTGGAAAGAGAATTCTCATTTCGAAAGCTTAAAGTCGAAAGAATGAACTAGGATTGGAGTTTTGAGTAAACGACCTCAGAATCGGGATCTAAAGGTTCTAGCAGGTTCGTATGATGATTTCGGACTTGGGCGTATGCCCAGAGTGGGTTTTGGATAAACCTGGAGCGTTTTGACGCCTATTAAGGAAGTTAGTATTTTAGAAGAAATGTCATAAGTTTGGTTTGAAGTGCATTTCGGTGTTATCAACATCCGTTTGGAATTCCAAGACTATGAATAGCTCCGTATAGTGATTCTGGAGTTGGGGGAGCGATCAGAACTGAATTCAGAGATCCGTAGACCATTTTGAAGCCTTTGGCTAAAGATAGAAAGTTGAAGCTTTTTGGAAAGTTTGACTGGGGGTTGACTTTTTGATATCAGGGTCGGAATCAAATTCTGAAAGTTGGAGTAGGTCCGTAATGTCTAATATGACATGTGTGCAAAATTTGAAGCCAATCGGACGTGATTTTATAGGTTTAAACATCGGAAGTAGAAGTCGAAAAGTTCAAAGTTCATAAAGTTTGGATTGGAGGTCGATCGATGATTTTAGCATTTTTGATGTGATTTGAGGCCTCGAGCAGGTCCGTAATGTGTTGTGGGATTGGTTGGTATGATTGGTTGAAGTCCCAGAGGCCTCGAGTGGATTTCGAGTGGTTAACGGATCAAAAATTGGATTTTTTGGAAGAGCTGAGTTTGCTGGTATCTGGTATTTCCGCTTCTGCGGAAATGGGACCGCAGAAGCAGCCCTGCAGAAGTGAAGAAGAAGCCGTAGAAGCGGACGAGGGCTGGGGCAGGAAGGACCGTAGAAGCGGTGGGGCTGACCGCGGAAGCGGAAAGCCT
Organism: Nicotiana glauca; assembly: GCA_026770625.1. Taxonomy (NCBI): domain Eukaryota; kingdom Viridiplantae; phylum Streptophyta; class Magnoliopsida; order Solanales; family Solanaceae; genus Nicotiana; species Nicotiana glauca. The sequence goes on from MU745331.1 coordinate 18,585, forward strand.
AGGGATCGCTTGCAGCCGCAAGAGCGGCAAGCAGTCCGCAGAAGCGGGACCGCGAAAGCGATTGAGAGAGCCGCAGAAGCGGATTTGGTTCAAGGGGTCGTGGACCGCAGATGCGGTCAAGGTTCCGCAGAAGCGGCGAAATTTGGGAGCGCAGAAGAATAAACAGGGGTCAAGCCCAGGACCACAAAAGCGGCTGTGGACCGCAAAAACGGAACCACTTAAGAGGTAGTAGTTCCGCAGAAGCGGAAATGACTAGGGCAGAAGCGTTATTTTAAGTCGTGATTTGGCTCATTTCTCTTATATTTTCTTGGCTTGGGGCGATTTTGGGGAGTTTCAAGAAGGGATTTCTATCATCAAAGATTAAGGTATGTTATCCCTACCTATTATGAGTTAAATACATTGATTTTGTATGGATTTTTGTATGAAAATGGGGTGAAAATGGAGGGTTAGAGGAAGACCTAGAAATATGGTGTTCTTGGATTTTAGCCCCGATTTTGAGTATGGAACTAGGAGGAAATTATATATTTGAGTTTCTAAGGTCATGGGTAACCTTTATCTTTGAAATATTTCAAATTTTGGGTACGTGGGCCCGAGGGCATTTTGTTCAACTTTTTGTTCGGGGTTAGGAATTGTTATAAATTGAGTTGTAAGGTATAGTTGAGCATATATTAATGGATTTATATGATCATTGGCTAGTTTCAGGGCGCTGTGCATTGGTTCAAGCCTTCGGAAGGATGTAGAATGCCGGTTGCGAGTCTTCGGAGCAAGGTGAGTCTCCTTTCTAATTCTGTGAGGGTGAAATTAACCCATAGGTGAGTTAAATTGATTATGTGTTCCTAATTATGGGGTCTACGTACGCATGAGGTGACGAGAGTCCGTGCGTAGCTACTATTATGCTATTGTCCGGGTAGTTTGGACCCATCAGCATGTTATACTCGAATTAATTATGAACTCATCGATGACTTGAATTGTTTAAACCACCCTTGATTATTAAACAAATTTAAAAGAGATTAAACATCATTCCTGAATTGTTAAACAGAGAATTGGCTTATTTGGATAATCTTTCCCTGATAAAATTCTAATTTGGTTATCTGAGCATGTACTTTACATGTACCCGCGTCGCATGAATGATTCGCGAGGGGGGTAATAAATCACATTAAATTAATAAATGGATTTCTAAAGAGACTTAAGCTTCGCTTTCTCAAATTATTAAAGAGAATTGGCCCTTCTTAGATAATTGCTCCACGTTGAATTCTTGACTGATTGTCTGTCTGTATGTGTTTATTTTGGAGCGAGCCGAACGCCTCGGCAGATTAATAGATGCATCTATAGGCGCGCCGTCGACCCTCGGCAAATGCACATTTATTTCTGTTAGATCGGGCCGTCGTCTCGGTATGATTTGCGCATGCTTATATTGCTGCCTGAATTTATTTAAGCTGTTACATGCCTCACTATGGCTCGAGATCATGTTGTTAATAATGAAAAGAAACTTTGGAAATTTCCTATGAAGGAATTACGTGTTTACTTGTTTCCTTTGTTTGGATAAAAATCATGTTAGAAAATAGATCCACCGTTGATATGTATATTGAGAATAAATAACCATTGGACCTTTAGAATATGTCAAAGTTGACCATCTCGTCTCTACCCCTTCGGGATAAGGCGGGACACTCACTGAGTACACGTTGATTATGTACTCATACTACACTTCTATGCATTTTCGTTGCACAGGTATATATATACACCTCTAGCAGCCTATTGGGCGTAGCAGCATGGATGACGCTGGGACTAGGTGAGTTGCATCATTCGAGACGGCCGCAGCTAGAGTAGTCCCTTCCTTTGTACTGTATTTACTTTCCGTCCATTATATTCCGGACGAATGTTGTATTTTATTTCTCTTGTCAGTAGATGCTCATGCACTTGTGACTCCGGGTTCTGGGATGGTTCGAAGTATTGTATTAATTGCTTAACTTTTAATTCGATTCGAAAATATATTCTTTAAAATTTCTAAATAATGAAGGAAAAATCCTGTATTTCAAAAGTGTTAAACGAGATTTAATTTAGTATTTGACTTGGCTGGCCTGACAGCACTGTCCGGCGCCACCACGACCCTTAGTGGATTTTGGGTCGTGACAACATGGTATTAGAGCACTAGGTTCCCGTCAGTCTCATAAGTCATGAGCAAGTCTAGTAGAGTCTCGCGGATTGGTATGGAGACGTCTGTACTTATCCTCGGGAGGCTGCAGGACTATTAGGAGTACTTCCCTTCTTGATTTTGTTATCGTGCGGTTCTATTCCTTTGAGGCTTATGCGTTTGATTCCTTTCCACTCAATCTTGTGCAACGCGAGCGCTCGTTATAAATCAAAATTTGAAGGATTGTAATGGCACTACAAGTCTGGTACGGGATGGTTCACCCGGTATAGTTCATTGGACTATTATAGTCGCATTATGAAAGGGTATTCTATTGTTCAGCTCAGTAGCAAAACTTCTATGAGCCTTGAGGCTAGGCACATGTTGCCATGATGCTCATGAGCGATTTTTCCGAAGTGTTGTTATGATGGTAGAATGTTTGCCCACGTGTCGAGGCAGTGAATGAATTTAAGGGAGGTTTACTCAGTCCGTAATCAAAGTGATTGAATATTTTATTCCCGGCAAGGAAAAGTCAATCGAACCAAGGATGGTCAGATGTGGACTAGTGGAAGTAATGAAGCGTGGTAATTGCAAGCGTGAAGGAGTTCTCTCCTCTATTGCGGTGCTGTTGTCCTAATTGGACGTATTAAGTTTATCGGTGTTATGATCTTCTATGATCAGGCAAGATATTGTGAAATGGCATTGGAAATGCAACTATCGGATATTGCGGGATGCAATGGTTACGGACTGAATCAGTATTGTAAATGTTGGTGGTTTGATAAAGACGACCTTCGGAGAGGTTTGGGATTAATAGCAAATTGTGGATTCAAGTTATATAAAGATGAATTTTATTAAGGTAACAACTGAGCAACGAGAGATGAAAAAGACATGTGGGAAGTGCCAGGCAGTGTTTAAAATTTCTAAAGGCCGAGTATGAGCAGCAAGGTCGAGTGACCGATTAAGGAAATCAGTCCCGCCAAAGTGGGAGAGCAGCGGAGCTGCGTAGGGGCTTGGTAATGAGAAAACTATGCACCTTAAGGGAGTCTGGAACGACTTGAGAATATCGGTGCTTGGTTATCAGCGCTTTCAGATCTAATTTTAAGTGGGGATTTTAGCGACGGGAAATGGAAGTCGGTAGAATAACTCGAAGCATAGTGTTGTTATGCAGTAGGAGATTGTGTATGACGGATATGAGCTGCTTGAAGTGAAGAAAGACGTAGCACGACTGTGAAGCGAAAGGATGTTGTCGCACATTTAATGGGTGTCCATGAGGGATGAATGGACTCGTACAGCTGGAGAGTGAGCTCGAACTCAGGATGGGTTATTGATGTTGTAGTGATGGTACCCCATGCAGCAGCGTTGTAAGGTGTCGGGGAGTGATTTCGACAGGTGGGGTATTCCGGTGAGCAGGGTAGAAGTCGCGTGGTTGGCGAGGCTC
>MU745331.1:28570-44345 GCA_026770625.1 Nicotiana glauca
GTACACGTTGATTACGTACTCATACTACACTTCTGTGCATTTTTGTTGCACAAGTATATATATACACCTCTAGCAGCCTATTGGGCGTAGCAGTATGGATGATGCTGGGACTAGGTGAGTTACATCATTCGAGACGGCCGCAGCTAGAGTAGTCCCTTCCTTTGTACTGTATTTACTTTCCGTCCATTGTATTCTAGATGGATGTTGTATTTTATTTCTCTTGTCTGTAGATGCTCATGCACTTGTGACCTCGGGTTCTGGGATGGTTCGAAGTATTGTATTAATTGCTTAACTTTTAAATTCGATTCGAAAATATATTCTTTAAAATTTCTAAATAATGAAGGAAAAATCCTGTATTTCAAAAGTGTTAAACATGATTTAATTTAGTATTTGACTTGGTTGGCCTGACAGCAGTGTCCGGCGCCACCACGACCCTTAGTGGATTTTGGGTCGTAACAACATTCTTGTCAATTTTGATTACATCTATTGTAAATGTAAAATTTTGTATATTTAATACAAGTCTTCGTATATCTTTTGTTGTAACAGAATCTTGTACCTTTCTGGTTAACCACCACTTTACCTGTGTATTATCTGTTCTCATAATAAATTTATTGTGCACTATATATGGTTCAAAGGCTAATAAATATTTATATAATGAATATAGTTCCTTTTTGTTTATTTCCCATTTTATTTCTGCATCCGTATACGTACCTGAATAATATCTACAATGATGTTCTAGTTTTTCTTTTTCATACCTGTATTTTAATACTCCGCCATAGCTATGCTCACTTGCATCTGTTTCGACTATATAGGTGAAGTTCTTATTTTCTTTTCTGTACTTTCACATTTCTGGCCTTATAAGTAATCATACTTCCTTCATTGTTAAATCCTTTTATTACTATAGGTATTTTTAATGTCACGACCCAATTCCCAAAACCTGGTAGTGATGGCGCCTCTCGTGAAGACAAGGCCAGCCAACAGAACATCAATACCTCTTTTAACAGTTACTCAGCATGAATAAGTATGAATCACGTATAATATAATCACAACTGCGGAATAAACCTGATAAAAACAGGGAAACCATTCTGACTCAGCCCGAAATCGGGGTGTCACCAGTCATGAGCTGCTACAGAGTTTACTAAAATTCTACAAGATCTGAAATTAGGAACAACATCTGAATAGAATATATCATAAATAACAGAAGATAAGGGAGAAAACGGGACTGAGGACGTCAACAGCTACCTCGTTACTCCTAGTCACCGCCTGGTCTGGAAAGAATCAGCTCTCAGGAGCAAACTCAGATGTGCCTATATCTGCACACATAGTGCAGGGAGTAATGTGAGTACTCTGACCCAGTGAGTAATAAAAATAGATAATGACTGAAAGCATGAAATCTCATAAAGGCACAAATAACACTATCTCAACCAGTATAATCAGTTACACAATAAAACCGTGAAGTATCAAATAAATCTCTTTTAAAACAGTAAAGACAAATAATTTCAACTAGTAAGAAATAATCAGAAAACTGCCCCTCAGGCTCAATATCAAACTCTCAGTACAGTATCAGCCCCGCGGGCTCACTCCCAACTCACAAAGTACGACATCAGCCTCTCGGGCTCACTCCCAACTCACCTGGGTACCCGCGCTCATTGTGGGTGTGCAGACTCCGGAGGGGATCCTACAGCCCAAGTGCTATATCATAAGGCCTTAAAGCCTGTCACATTAACATAAGGTCTTAAAGCCTTCTCACATCACACTCGAGGCCTGAAAGCCTCCTCACATAACACTTGATGCCTGGAAGCCTCCTCACATCACTCAACATATCCTCACATATGGCCCTCGGCCTCAATAAGTCCAGAAAAAAATCATAAGCCCCTTGGGCATCAGTAAAACAATGGTGCTCAGCTCAAACAATATTAGAAATATCATTTAAACCTCAAGTTGAGTATAAATGTAGCTGAGTTCATGAAACAGTATAATTTAGTTGGACTGAGTTCAAATAATATTTCAATTAGTGAAGAAAACAGTGATGGAAATTCGGAAAGGATTTCAAATAGTCGGCACGAAGCTCAAGCATGACAATAAGCCCAAGTCATGGTAAAAAATAATAAGTCTTTATCAAATACGCGGTAAAATATCAACCGGGATGGACAAGTCTCAAATCCCGAATAGTAAGTGACCTCGCATTCGTCATACAGCGCGTGTTTCATCTCAACATAGCATTACGTGGTGCAAATCTGGGGTTTCAAACCCTCAGGACATCATTTAAAATCATTACTCACCTTAAGACGACCAAAAGTCTAGCTCGCTATGCCCTTGCCTTTCGAATTGGCCTCCTCGTGCAAAGAATCTGCCCAAAATCACAACGAAAATGTCGCACTATGCTAAAGGGACAATACCCAATCGAAAGCAATCGAAAAATATCAAAATTCACGAATTTGACAAAACCTGAGCCCCGGGCCAACATCTGGCAACTCAGAAATTTTTATACCAAAACAGTCTTCGTCCTCTCACGAGTCCGTACATATAAAGAACACAAAAATCGGAGCTCGTTTGAGCCTTCAAATCGATCCTAGAAAATCTCAAAATCACAAGCTCTAAAACCCCACTTTTCTACTGATTTTAATGTTCTAATTCACATAAAATCTTGTATTTAACTTGGAAATAAGTAGAAACAATTCACCTTTGATGCTTGATGAAATTCCCCTTGAAATTCTCTCCAAAATCATCCAAGACAAATGAAAGAAATGAAAGAAATAAGCCAAATCCGTGTTTAAAGAATCTGCCCGTGCTTCGTCGAGTTGTACCTTGCACTTGTGCTATACAAGTTGCACATCCTATTAAAATTTTTCCTTGTTGGACACCTTCTGTTTAAACACCCATAACGTCTTGTATAAATATCCAAATGACAAACGGTTTAAATATTTAGAAACTAGACTCGAAGATATTTAATTTGATAGGTTGTACACCATATAACACTTTATATATCCCGAGATATGAGCTTCTAAAGTCGGCTCCATGGAATCAAAAAATTCTGGAGAAACTGCTCCACCAGTCATCTTCAATTGATTATAACTTTCTCTACAGAAGTCCAAATTACGATTTATGTAGCTTTCGGGAAACTAGACACGAAGGCTACAACTTTCGTTTGTGAATCATTTCAAAATTCCTTGTAGATCAAAAGATATAGGCCTCCGAAGTACGCTCCACCACTGCACATTTGCAGTCCAAAGACAGCTTAGCAGCAGAAATTGCAGCAACTTTTTCTTTTCTTTGATGGGTCTGAATTCCATTCCGTTAACCTTTCGAAATCCTCCCGAGACCCTCGGGACCTTAACCAATTATATCAACATGTCCCATAATATCATTCAAACTTGTCCCAACCTTCGGAACACCCAAAATAGCATCAAAACATCAAATCATCATCGGATTCAAGCCAATGAATCTCAAGAACTTCCAAATTCCATTTTCGATTAAAAAAAACCCAACCAAACCACGTCCGAATGACCTCAAATTTTGCAGACAAGTCCAAAATGATATAACCAAGCTACTAAAACTCTCGGAATTCCATTCCAACCCTCGGATCAAAATTTTACCTATCAACCGGAATTCGCCAAAATACTAACTTTGCCAATTCAAGCATAATTCTACACCGGTCATCACAAAAATATTCCGGACACACTCCTAAGTTCCAAATCACCTAACAAAGCTATGCGAACCATAAAATTCGCATTTCGAGCCCTTTACACATAATTCAATATCTGGTTGACTTTTCCAACTTAAGCTTCCTTAAAAGAGAATGAGTGTCTCAAACCTTACCAAAATCATTCCGAAATGACTTCAAATTTTGCACACAAGTCGCATTCGATATTACAGACTTGCGCCAACTTTCATAATCGCATTCCGACCCCGATATCAAAAATTTCACTTCCGGTCGAATTTTCTCAAAACCTTCAAATTTCTGTAATTAGCCAAATGACTTCAAAATGACCTCCGGACATCCGAATTCACTTCAGATAGCGCTTCCAACTCCAGAATCAGCATACAGAGCTATTCCCAAACCTAGAATCCCAAACGGACATCTATAACACTGAAATGTATTCCAACCCAAATTTATGAAATTCTTTTAAAATACTAACTTCCACAATATACGCTGAAATGCTCACAGGTTATCCAAAACCAAATTCGGACATACGCCCAAGTTTGAAATCATCATACGAACCTGCTGAAACTATCAGATCCCGATTCCGAGGTCTTTTACTCAAAATTCCAATCTTAGCCATTTTCTTCAACTTAAGGCTGCCGCAATAAAACTTTTCTTTCCAATTTGACTCCGAATTTCCCGAAATTCAACTCTGACCATACGCACAAGTCAATATACCTGAAATGAAGTTGTTCATGACTTCTAACTGCTGAACGACGCGCTAGAGCTCAAAACGACCGGTCGGGTCGTTACATTCTCCCCCGCTTAAATAGACGTTCGTCCTCGAACGTTCCAAGAACTGCTCTTAAGTTATCTGAAATCACTATTTAACACCTCGTGCACCTGCTCGTGCTACCAAAACTCATATGGACACATCAGTTTGATCAAATCTGCAGATATCCTCTTTTATCCATACAATAAGCTCAGAACCCAATTCCAACACTTGAAATTCTCTGCCATACATGTTCCCTGTATATAAACATTGTATCAACTGCCACACGAGGTACTAGAACACGAATGCGTACCTTTGTTGAATTAGTACCATGCATCGCATAATTCACCATCTAACCACAATGACACTCCATGAACCTTAATAGCCAAAATTCCACGACTCTGATGCTCCCAATGCATATGATGATATACTTATACATTTTGTTATAATGCTGACAATACAACCACAACGGAGAGATGTGCAAAAATTTCTAACCAATTCCAGAGTTAACCCAACATTAATTCTCTCCTTTTTGACTAAAATCATCACCCCATTACTACCCAAATACTGGTAACTACCCTGTAATATACCTCACACAATCCCACTGCAATAGTCCCAGATACTAATAGTCTCGCCTCACCTAGTACGAGCTGCTCAGACAACCAATCACCGCAGGCAATGACCAACGGTCTCACATGATGCAAAAATGCGCCAATAGGCCATAACGCGAACAAGATACATAAGGAAATGATTCAGGAATAGACTGCTCAACTAACACAACTAATATGGACTTTTCCCCAGAGAATAGGAATTTATCAAGCTGTTTCACAGCACACATGGCACAATCATAATATTACATGAATTGACAAACACGGAATAATATATGATATTCCAACACCCCTCCTTGAGGAGCGCTATACTGAAATAAACACATCTGACTCACATGAAGCCCATAATTCTATTTAAATCCATTCACCCACTTCAGGTCGATTCTACTCGCACTGAACTAGGCTGATAGCCTTTCCTGGACCCGTAATAAGTCATTTCTTCTCATAACACACAAGAACTACAACCATAGCTGAGACATCACCCCACAATCCACAACCAAATGAACCGAACGACTTCATATAGATCTTAGATATTCTTACAACATTTCAACTTTCTTAAGTCCCCAAAATTTGACTAACACCCAGATTTTTCAAATATTTCGGCAGAGTCTCCCTTGTAATTGGGCCTATCCACCTGTCAGAGTAACACCAAAACAACTCCTAACAACATGTCCACAAGTATATCAATAACACTAATCTCCGCATTACAAGCCCGACAATATCACAATGATATCTTGACATGAAACGCATCATTTGTATGATCATAACCACATTCATGGTCTTAATAGTTGTTCATAAATAATTCCATCATTATCAATAAATCTCATATTAACCACCACCTGATTTCAAATTTTTACAATACCGACAACAGAATGTGAGGCATGGAGACCTCATTATTACTTACTCGGATTAATGAGTCACATTTAGCGCCACCTGGGAACTCATCTTATAAGCTAAAACTCAATATTTATAGTACGAAAATGGCTGAATATGAACATAAAATATACAAGAATTATCAAATCAGCCTAACTGGCAGACTCCCTTTTAATATTATCGTACGAATTAAACTTTACAAAGGGAAACTTTAAACTCATAAATATTTACCACAAGGACCTCGTCCTTACATAACCTCCACCGTGGCTTGCAGCCCGGTTTAAATATTTCACATTGTGCCAACTGCAGTTTTCAATTTCCTTTCTTTCTTCTTCTCAATAAATTTCGTAAACATTTTTTTTCCATAGCACATAACGAACCCTCATACCGGTAGGGCATATAATTCATAAAAAAAATTGGAATCAATTATTCCGAAACACATTAAACTCATTGTAGTAAATAATAAACATTACTTTAACCTTACCCCAAAATCCTTGGAGCCCAATTTCTAACATCCAGAATTCTTTTCAAGACCCGAATCTCATATTCACACACTGTATAAGTCCGAACAAACTGTATCAAGCCATAACAATAACCCTAGATAAAATCGCATAACATACTACGCAACTCGTATACTCGCAACACCATTCTCGATCACCATAACCACTCAAACCAACCAAGTACCAGTAGGAAAACCCACATTAAATAGAACCTCGCTCCAAAACCTTCGTACCCCATCAATAATGAAGAAATATACAGGAACTCACAATATACAACACGTTCCCCATACAGGTAGAAAGTATCTGGTTTAAACCATGGTAGAAACCATCAAGAAAACTTGGAAATCCATTTTCTCCTAATCAAGCTATCAGAACTAAATTCCTCTAATTCAACCAGGCCACGCATGTCATCAAACTCAAGAATATTGCCATATTACTACAGCTGGTTCAACAAAAATTCTTCACAAGCTTAGGTAGCACAAACCTTAAAATACCTCAATTCCACTACTAAGATCACCTTCATTCCCGTGACCATCAACTCAACTTTCTCAATTACAGTCAAATTCAAATCTCAACCATACACCATGTTAGTAGAAAAGAAACTCCCTACTCAACATTATAAGGAACATACCTACGTAGATTATTTCGCATGAGATAACCCACCTGCTTTGCCTCCAATTAACATTTTTGTATACCTTCCACCGTCATACACATTACACAGTCACTTAGTCGTCCTGAGTCTAAACTCATATCGTAACATGAAATTTACTTCACTCCAAACAGGAGACAAAAAAAGATTCTTCACGCCCCCATAACTTGGGGATACACATCCTATCACAATGGAAATCATACACTCAATAGTTCATCTATCAACCAGTAGACGTTCCTCGTCACTTCCAAGTCATATAGATACATCTTGCAGTACTAACATACTCTTCACGTAGCTATCCTACCATCATTCCTACTAATACGGACAATATCGAACATATAAGTTCAAAACACTTGCTTGCCCAATCAGCACCTTGGTGCTCAAGACATAGGCAAAGACCCGACCTCAAGTCCTTAAGAATGGCCCAACATCCACTCATAAAGATCATGTCTCGCCCCTCGATCGGGGATTTACAAGCCATCAAGGCACATCTAAATACCGAGCGCTCGTTCGCGTATACGTTCACGTGGAAGGAATTGTAAGAGTTACTTTTCAAGCTGAATCAAGGATGCACGATAAGAATTTCAAGAATATGAAGTTTTTCCTAAATGTTCTACAGCCTCTCGAGGATAAATACAGACGTCTCCGTACCGATCCACGAGACTACTAAACCTGCTCATGACTCGCGAGACCTAGTAACCTAGGCTCTAATACCAACTTGTCACGACCCAATTCCCAAAACCTGGTCATGATGGCGCCTCTCATGAAGACAAGGCCAGCCAACAGAACATCTGTCACGACCCATTTTCCAAAATAGGTCATGATGGCGCCCGACACCATTTGTCAGGCCAGCCTACGCGGAAGAATAATTAAATTCCCATTTTTTCCCCCTTACACAAGTCATAAAAAAAATCTTTTTCCAATTAAAGCAATAAACCAGTAAAGATCGATAAGATGTAAAGACAGTCATACAACCCAAAAATAACGTCTACTACTGTGTGTGCCAGAACCTGGCGTCACAAGCTACGGGCAACTAGTAGAATATACATAACATGAATAATACCCTATCCTACTGTCTGAATCAGGATAGACAAAAATAATAAAAATACAAGGAAGACTTCTTCGGCTGTGGATCGCCAAGAAAGGAGTGAAGCTCACCGTAGAAGTCCCAGAAGCGCTCACTGATATGCACCAGAGTGATATCCGGATCCACCTGCCTCAAACCCTGTACATTTAAGTACAAAAGTGTAGCATGAGTACATAAACAACATGTACCTAGTAACTATCCCGTCTAATCTCAAAGAAGCAGAGACGAGAGGTCGACTCGATACTTACTAAGGTCAAACATTTATATATATATATATATATATATATATATATATCTAAGTATAATGTGTTCAAATCATGGAATTTACAAATGTCAACAGTATAGAGCAAGTGGTATATGTCAAGAATTCCACAACATCGAGTTTATAATATACCATGTGAGATAATGGAAAAACAAATCATGTATAAGTTGTTCCACAATCAACATGCGCACATAATACAGAGGCGACGACCCGAAACCAATTGAAATAAACTGTGCACTTGCCGAAGGTCGACGGCGTGCCTATAGATGCATCTATTCATACCGAGGCGATCGGCCCGGTCCACAATTAAGAAGGAAATAACAAGTTCACACACATGACACATAAATAGTCAAATATACAAAATCAAACTCAAATAACTGTAGAAACATGCTCATATTCCCTTTTTAAGTCTCTAGTACACACTAGGTGTTCATGACAACGATTTAACATATGAGTTACATTTAATAGACATGCTGTAGGTCCTAAGCTACTCGGACATTTAACATAGTAGTAGCTACGCACGAGCTCTCGTCACCTAATGTGTGCGTAGTCTCCGCATTTAGCAACAAATACTCAAACATAGATCCTAAGGGGACAATTCCCTCTTACGAGGTTAGAAAGGAGGCTCACCTCGCTCCGTAGCGCACTTCCGATATCAAGAATAAGCTCAAACCCTCAATTCGTAGCCAAACGAGCATCAACTAATTAAAATAAGCAATAACTAGTCAATAAGAGCTTACGAGGTTGAATTCTAATTGTTTAAACAATTTTCTAACTATAAATACGAGTTTCCTAAATTCCGACCCCGGACCCACATGCCTGGATTCCAATATTTTTCGAAGGGAGTTGTTCTCTATCACCTAAGGATCACAAATATATGATTTCTAGTTCATTTCATAGCAAATTATAGGATTAATTCTAAATTTTGGTTAAACCCTAGGTCTAACTCTAATCTCTTGAATTTTACCTAGTTTTAGTGTTAAATCTACCTAATGTTTATGTATTTGAGCTAAACATGAGGGGGGATTACTTACCTTGCAATGATGTGTGGAAACTCATTCTTTGAAACCCCCAAGATTGTCCAAGTGTTGATGGAAATATGGAAGAAATGAAGTTGAGCTAGCATTAAATGAGCTTCTGTCCCCAGCAATTTTCGCTTCTGCGGAGGAAATCCCGCTTCTGCGGAAAATGGCCGCTTATGCGAAATAGAGGGAGCTAGGCCGGACCGCTTCTGCGGTGTAGGGTCGCAGGAGAGGGACCGCTTCTGCGATTCCTGGGGCCGCTTCTGCGGTTTCCCAGGACTTGGTCCTTTTCGCTTCCGCGATTAGGCAACCGCTTATGCGATCTCGCTTCTACGGTCCAAGAGCCACAGAAGCAGTACATGGGATTTTTCCTAAGTTTCAACTTCGCTTGAACCTCGACCATTTGACTGTAGGGGCTCCCGAGCCCCGCCCGAACATACCAACAATTCTGAAATCACGAGGCGGACCTACTCGAACCCTCGAAACACTCAGAACAACACTAAATTGAGGAATCAACCCCCAAAACCAAAAGAATCAATTCATTGAACTTCAAATTCTAAATTTTCCTTCAATGGGTCAAAACGCCCTTAAACTACTCGGATTGACACCAAATTTTACGGGTAGGTCTTAACTAATATTTCGGACTTGTACCAAGTTTTTGAATCGAAATACGAACCCGATACCTATGAAAACAGTGATTTCTTAGTTTATTAGAATCTTTGAAACTTAAACTTAACAATTTTACTTAAAAATTCATTACTCGGGCTAGGGACCTCGGAATTCGATTCCGGGCATACGCCCAGGTCCCATATTTTCCCACGGACCCTCAGAAGTTGTCAAATCATGATTCTGGGTCTGTTACCCCAAAATGTTGACCGAAGTCAAACTTGGCTTTTTTAAAGAAACTTAAAGAAACAACTAGACTTATTCTTGCCCAAAACTCTTCTAACTTCCAAACCACCCGTCACCGCAAGTCATAATTAGCTAAAGCAAGTGAAAAAAGTATTAATTAAGGGAACGGGGTTCAAAAATGCAAAACGACCAGTCGGGTCATTACATTCTCCACCTCTTAAACAAACGTTCGTCCTCGAATGGACATAGAAAAGTACCTGGACTGCTGAATAAGTGGGGATATCGGCTCAGCATGTCCTCCTCGGACTCCCAGGTCGCCTCCTCAACCAGTTGGCCCCTCCACTAGACTCTTACCGTAGGAATCCTCTTGGACCTCAGTTGGCGGTCCTGTCTATCAACAATGGCAACTGGCTCCTCCTCGTAGCCCAATCTCTCATCTAACCGAAAGGTACTGAACTCCAACACATGCGAATAGTCGGCATGATACTTCCGGAGCATCGACACATGGAAGACTGGATGAACTCCTGATAAACTGGGAGGTAAAGCAAGCTCATAGGCAACCTCTCCCACTCGCCTCAAAGCCTCAAAGGGGCCAATAAACCTTGGGCTCAACTTGCCCTTCTTCCCGAACCTCATAATGCCCTTCATGGGCGAAACCTTCAAGAGAACCTTCTCGCCAACCATGAATGATACATCACGCGCCTTCTGATCCGCGTAACTCTTCTGCCTGGACTGAGCTGTGCGGAGCCTCTTCTGAATCAACTTTACCTTATCCAAGGCATCCTGAACCAAATCTGTACCAAGTAACTTAGCCTCACCATGCTCAAACAATTCGATAGGAGAACGACAACGCCGACCATACAATGCCTCATGCGGGGCCATCTCTATGCTGGACTGATAGGTGTTATTATATGCAAACTCTGCCAAGGGTAAGAACTGGTCCCACTGCCCTCCAAAGTCAATCACACATGCTCTGAGCATATCCTCTAAAATCTGAACTGTCCGCTCCGACTGCCCGTCAGTCTGAGGATAAAATTCCGTGATAAGCTCCACGTGGGTCCCCAACTCACTCTGAATAGCTCTCCAGAAATGGGAAAAGAACTGAGGTCCTCTGTCTAATATGATGGAGACCGGCACACCGTGCAATCTCACTATCTCCCGAATGTAAATCTGAGCATACCTCTTTGCATTATAAGTAGTCGCCACTGGAATGAAATGGGCGGACCTGGTCAATCTATCCATAATAACCCACACTGAATCAACCTTTTGCTGTTCGCGGCAGCCCAACCATGAAATCCATAGTGATGCGCTCCCAATTCCATTCCGGAATGGGAATCCGCTGAAGTATGCCACCTGGCCTTTGGTGCTCATGATTGACCTGCTGGCAATTCAAACATTTAGCTGCATACTCCGAAATGTCTTTCTTAATCCTCCGCCACTAGTAATGCTGCCTCAAGTCATGATACATCTTTGTAGCACCTGGATGAATGGAGTATCTCGAATTGTGGGCCTCCTCTAAGATCCTCTCTCTCAAGCCATCAACATTAGGAACACATACACGGCCCTGAAGCCGTAACACACCATCCTCGCCAATAGAAGTCTCCTTGGCACCTCCTAAAGTACCGTCTCTCTGAGAACTGCCAAATGTGGATCATCGAGCTATCGGCCTTAATCTCCCCCAACAACGAAGACTGAGAAACCACACATGCTAGGACTCGGCTGGGCTCTGAAATATCCAATCTCACAAGCCTGTTAGCTAAAGACTGAATGTCCAAAGCTAATGGTCTCATCTCAGCAGGAATGAATGCTAAGCTACCCATGCTCTCCGCCTTCCTACTCAAGGCATCCGCAACCACATTTGCCTTGCCTGGATGATAAATAATGGTGATGTCATAATCCTTTAGTAAATCAAGCCACCTGCGCTGCCTCAAATTAAGGTCCCTCTACTTGAACAAATGATGCAAGCTGCGATGGTCTGCATAAACCTCACATGGAACTCCATATAAGTAGTGCATCCATATCTTAAGAGCATGAACAATCGCTGCCAACTGTAGATCGTGCACAGGGTAATTTTTCTCAGGAACCTTCAGCTGACGTGAAGCATATGCAATAACATGCCCCTCTTGCATCAATACACACCCCAAGCCAACGCGAGAAGCATCACAATACACCGTATACATCCCTGAACCTGAAGGCAATACAAGGACCGGTGCTGTAATCAAGGCCGTTTTGAGCTTCTAGAAGCTCTCCTCACAATCATCAGACCAACAGAACGGGGCCCCCTTTTGGGTCAATCTGGTTAGAGGTGATGCAATATATGAAAAGCCATGCATAAATTGCCGATAATAGCCTGCTAACCCCAAGAAGCTCCTGATCTCGGTCACTGAAGTAGGATGTGGACAACTCTGAACCGCCTCAATCTTCTTGGGATCCACCTTGATACCCTCTCTTGACACTATATGCCCTAAGAATGCCACTGACTCTAGCCAAAACTCACACTTGGAGAACTTATCATAAAGCTTCTGCTCTCGCAAGGTCTGAAGCACTACTCTCAAATGTTGCTCGTGCTCCCCCAGGTTACGTGAGTATATCAAGATGTCGTCAATGAAGACGAAGACAAAAGAATCAATATAGGGCCTGAACACTCTATTTATCAGATCCATAAACGCCGCTAGACCATTAGTCAAGCCAAATGACATCACCAGGAACTCATAGTGGCCATATCTCGTCCTGAATGAGGTCTTTGGAATATCTGAATCCCGAATCTTCAGCTGATGATACCCTGACCTCAGGTCAATCTTAGAGAGCACCCTGCAACTGATCGAACAAATCATCAATACGGGGCAATGGATACTTGTTCTTAATGGTGACTTTGTTCAACTGGAGGTAATCAATGCACATCCGCATAGTTGTCGACGGCCCCTTTTTCCCCCTTTTAAAAGAAAGAAATCCGTTTACGACATTATGTGTCACACCTCCTTTTTTATGATTAATACACCGCGAAGGGCATAATAAAGGAGTTTTTCCACTTTAAGGACAATCAGAACAGGATTTATTATTTATGTTCAGAGTCGCCACTTGGGAGATTAATGGTGTCCCAAGTCGCCGGTTGAATCCCGCACCGAGGAAATATGACTCTGTTAACTGTCCGCGAACCAGAAATCCGGATAAGGAATTCTGTTAACCCGGGAGAAGGTGTTAGGCATTCCCGGATTTCGTGGTTCTAGCACGGTCGCTCAACTGTTGTATTTGATTTTATCTGATTTTGATACATGTTCTATTTTTATGTGCCTTTTATTAATATACCGCTTTTATTATATATTTATATTTTTTAATAAGAATTGCAACATCGTGAAAATGTGTTTCGAACCACGTCGCACCAGTGCAGCCGTGGTTGTCAACACATTTCGACTCCGTTGAGATTTGGATTTGGGTCATATCAATGTGCACCCGTATTTAAGAAGGTAATTTTATTAAAATACGTGCCTAGAGTAACTACGCGTTTATTATCTTTGTGGAAGACCGTGAAATTTTCTAAATGGTCCGTCCGAGTTTCTAGCATCAATTCTAACTTAAACAAAATGAGGGCCCATGTAATTGTCATGTTTGTCTGTCACGACATACCTCGAATCTAATTTCAAACTATTATACTCAACTAAAATAAATTGCGGATGTTCGAGAGTTAAACCTTTTACATATTTGAGATCAACATGATATGAACAAAGAACTGCATTCACTACTTTTAAAACAAAAAGATCAACGCCTTTGCTACCCAGCTATACACATACGTATATAAAAAAAAATTCATGTCCCATTATTGACAAATTGTAAGCAGCTTCTCTACTACAAAGTAATTGTCAAACACCCAACCTTCTGTATCTTTGCATTTCAAGTTTTCAACTATCAAAAAGGAAACAATGGATCATGAATATTAGAGCATTTCCTAAACACTAATGCACATCATTCGAAACCTCAAATCCACAGACGCTGGAGTTTCAAACCAAAAGAAAACATACCATCACATACAAATTTATTGATACGGCTACACTTTAAATTCGGACTGGAAAGCATCTCCAAGGATCAAGTATAAATCAAACAAAGAAGACTAGAGGAAGAAAAGTAACAAAATGGGTAAAAAAAAATCATTTCGGTGCGTGGGATGCCAAGTAACTGCTCACAAATGCAACAGATGCACAGTTACAAAAATATGGACTTAAAACTGTATTTTAACATGAGATAGGGATGCGAATTGGTGCAAGCATCAAATAGAAACCAGCCCAAGGCAGATAACTCAAAGCGTCAATAAACCGCAATAAGTCGATCACCCCTAAATGGGGTTATAACCTAAACACTTCAATTTCCAATTGCTCACGTTCAAATATATCAATCCACCAAACAGAATTTCTAACAACAAAATAAAATATCAGACATTTGTCCTTAAGCACAAATCGAGACTACAATCACAGCAACTAAGAGAATAGGGCATCACCATATTTCAATCACAACATTAAGAAAGTAACCTCTAGAATAACAGAGAAATGGAGACAAGATGAACCTGTTTTTTCGGAGTTCTTTCAATAACAATAGAAGAATCAGCAAATACAGTTTTTTGGTCCAAAACTCCAACTGAGAATAGCAGCGTTATCGAGCAAAAACAACAGGCCAAATCAAAACCACGGACCTCGGACGGAAACTCGAATCGGCACAAAACTCGAATCAACCAAACTCCATGAATCAAAGTCAAAATCGGGAAGAGGGAGTAGAAATATTTTTTGGTATTATTTTTCTGAAATTTAAAATCAAAAGGAGAAAGCACCCTAGAATCTACTGTTCCGCTCCCTCTTTATTTGTATGTGCGTGCGTCAGTTGCTATTTGCAATGAAGGTAGTTGAGGGGTCGCTGGGTTTAGCCTAGAAACAGTTCCAATTTTCGGGTCTCTTTTCAAAACTCAAAGAGAAGCAAGACGGGAAGTCGATTTTTGGTATTCGATGGTGCGTCTTCAGAGGAAGCTCGTCGGAAATGGATTTTGAGAGGAGGGAGCACCGTGAGTTGCTTCTGTTCTGTTTGGTCGCTGGGTTTCTAAATTTAAGAAGAATATGCAGAGCGATGGGGAAGGGGTGGACTTCTGGCGATGGCTGGAGTTGTTTGCTGGTGAAGGGAGCAGGGGTCGTTTGGAGAAGATGAAGTGGAAAGGGGTGGGGGTCCGTATATTTGTGTATTACGGCTGCTGTTCTTCGAATGAAGAAGGAGAAGTTCTGACCCCTTGTTCCTGATTGTCCCTCTATTTCTATATCAGGCTATAGTCTATATGTATTGTAATATATAGGTCTAGGGTTTTTTTAGGTAGGTTTGGGTTTGGGTATTGGGTGTTGAAGATCCATCAGATTAAGATTTTGACTCTAGGAGAAGATTCATCAGACTAGGTCTTTTGTTATCTTAAGAGAAAGGTTCATCAGACTAAGACTATGATCCTAGGAGGCGGTTCCTCAGACTAGGGTGTTTTGCTA
>MU745331.1:72504-118901 GCA_026770625.1 Nicotiana glauca
CATTAGAAATCCTGCCTATAGGACCTAATAATCAAACAATTAGTTGCATATAGAAATCATGCCTATAGGAAATGCATAAACGCTAGGCAAACTGAAGGATATCAAATACTCATTTCATACCAGTTTAATAATAGTAACAAGTCCTAAAAATCAAGGTATAGATATCCTGCCTCTAGGTTTTCAAACTCGCTTAAACCTGTGTAAGCAATAACCCGGCAATTAGCTTCAGCGTTTTCAACAAAACTCGTCCAAACTTGTTTATTTCGAAAACTCTTACCAGTTTGCAATGCTCTTAAATTTTCTAAACCTGCATCTTCTTTCCTGAAACAGTTTTCAACTTTCTGCCTGAATTTTTTATTCATCTCATGAAGCTACTATTTCAAAACAATCTTTAACTCGTTCTTACTTTCAAAGTCTTTTCATTTTCGAAACTCTCCCTTACAACTCTACTGTATTTCACTTAAACAATTCTGTTGATTTTCAAAGCCATCTCTGAACTTGTGTAATTTTTAATCTGATGTTTTAAACTCTTCAGCATTAGGTTCTTAATCAATAACCCGTTTAAAATACATCAGTTCTAACAATTGGATCCGGGTTGACTAATGCAGGCTTTTTATCCAACTCCATGTGTTAAATTAGTCCGTCAGCTGTTTAATTTTAAAAGACCAAATCAGTAATTGCAAGGCATGCTAAACTGGTTGCTGTATGGCTTAAGGGTTTTTTTTATGTGCCGCCTTTGTATGTCTGTTTACTCCCTTTATGTGCTATTTGTTTTGATTTACGCCTTATCATTTTTACCTTTAAACTCCATATATGCCCTCATCCCCTTTCCTTTAACTTTAAGGATTAGAAGTCCTAAATACCCCGGGACTAATAGGTTGGGACGGGCACTAGCATGCAATAAGCAAACGAAACCAAACGCGCTTAAATACCTTAACGGGTGGGAAGGGTAGAATATGGAGATGATGATAATGGTGCACTAATATCTCGTGCGGAAATGACTTGCTGGATATTGCACCAACGTGATCCATATTATATTTAAACCTAGGACCTTCTCCCTTTATTCATACGGTTTAGAAATTTTACGTTTCCTTTCCAAAAAGCATTTGCATCTTTTCTCTCTTTCCTTTCAAAACTTTCAACTTATTTGTATTCCCTATATGCAAACCTTGTTTGTTTACTCTTACTCTTCTTAAAGTCACAACTAAGCATGGCTGGGAACCAGACTAGTAGATCTTAAGGGGTGCCTAACACCTTCCCCTCGAGATAATCTCAAGCCCTTACCCGAACTCTGGTTTTCCTTGGAATCCTTTCTTTCCTCTAAAAAGTGTCCTAATGCACTATAATCATTAGATGACGACTCTTCAAATTCCATAACCCGGTTCCTTAAAAAGGAATAAGAGTTATTTTGTTCATAATATCGTAAACCCGATTCCGCCCTAAAAGGGTGAAAAGGGGGGGCGTCGACAGGAGTAATAAAGATGGAAATTCTAAAAGTTCAAAAACACTTTCAGTTTCTTTATGAGCTTAACTTTACTGCCTTGTATCTATGGTGTTTATGGCTTAGTTTATCATTTCTTTATAGTCAATTAGTATTTTAAGTCAATTGTGTGCTTAATTGTAGCTTCCATTTGGCCTCGTTGTTCTTAGAGCTTAAATCCGACATGGCTGAGTAGGTGGCTTACAGGAATACCTCTCTATTTGCTTTATTCCTTCAGTTAGTTGGTTAACTTATGCTCCTGTTTTGGTATGTCAATTAATGGCATATTATTAACATTGGAAGCTTAGTTTGAGGGTTGCAATTGATAACTAAATCATGTAGATTTGTGCAGCAGTCTCCTTCTGATTTGCTTATTAAATGCTGTACTAGTATTGGGTTTCCTTTGTGTGTTCATTTGGCATTTATTTCCGAGTTTCAGCTTGTGTTGATGTAATAAGATAGGTTGTTAAGAATGGTTGCATGTGTCAAGTTTGTGGTTGTTGGTTGATGATGAAACAACTTTACAATGATAAGGGGTAGGGGTTATCAAATGACTTTTAGCTGAATTCTATATGTAGAATGTGGACATGGACTCGACATTCTGAATTTCTCGTTGATCAATAAGTTAGCTCTCAATTAAGGATCATTTGAAAGAAAGTTCAAAGCATGAAAAAATGAGTTGGAATAAAACCTTTGCTGATACATGTTTGTTGAATTTGGTTGAACTAGCTTAACCTGCAAGTGAAGTATCCATGTTAGCATAGAATGTGAGTTGTATTTGATTTAAATATTATCAATTGTATTCAATTCCAGATTTCATTTAGAAAACCAAAATTGTCTCGAACTCTTGATGAATCACGAATTGGGCCACCCTTTGAGCCCTGGACCACGGGTCTACTTGAAATGAATTGCAGGCTTTGGTCATTTGGGCCAGTACGCTTAGCTCTAAGAATTACCAATTGGGTGACCAAGTCAAGATGCTTGGCCTCGCACCAAGCTCAGGACCTTTCCTTTTTAACCTTCATCCCTTTGCCACTTTTACTTTAATTCATCGCCACAGACTAGTCTTGATTCCTTAATTAGGAAAATAACCGAGCTTCCTAATCTATTTGAGGTGAGCCATATTTGATAACATAGACAGTTGTGGCCCTCCGGATGTAGCTAAATTAATCCTTTTAATTTGGAATTGAGGTGCGCCATGCCAAACAAAAATGACAATTGCATGGCCCTCGTTTTAATTAATCTTGTATTGATCCCTAGAATTCCAGTCATGCCATTTAGCAAATTCCATGGCCCTCGCAAAGTGCAAACGCATAGTTTCTTTAGGCACGTATTTTAATAATCTACTTTCCTAAACTCGGGTGCACATTTATGTGACCCAAATCCAAATCTCAATGTTAGATAAAATGTGTTATGGGCTACGGGTGCATTTATGTGACGTGGTCCGAAACATATTTTAAATGACGTTGCAATCCTCCTTTAATTAATTAAATAAATGCAGTTAAAAAGTTAAAATTGCACATAGGTTTAAACTGTTTTAAAATCAGATAATAGGCCAATTATAACAGTTGAGCGACCGTGTTAGAACCACAGAACTCGGGAATGCCTAACACCTTCTCCCGGGTTAGCATAATTCCTTACCCGGATTTCTGGTTTGCGGACTGTAAAACAGAGTCAATCTTTTCCTCGATTTGGGATTTGAACCGGTGACTTGGGACACCATAAATTATCCCAAGTGGCGACTTTGAATCTCTTAATAAAATAATCCCGTTTCGATTGTCCTTTAATTGGAAAAACTCCCTTTATTATACCCCCTTCCGGGGGTGTAGTGAAAAAGGAGGTGCGACAGCTCTGGCGACTCTGCTAGGGATAAGAACCTAGAACTTATAGTTCATGGTTCATAATTTGATCTTGGAATAATTGTTGTATTTGGCTTTATCT
Source organism: Nicotiana glauca (assembly GCA_026770625.1). Taxonomy (NCBI): domain Eukaryota; kingdom Viridiplantae; phylum Streptophyta; class Magnoliopsida; order Solanales; family Solanaceae; genus Nicotiana; species Nicotiana glauca. The sequence continues at coordinate 75,926 of MU745331.1, forward strand.
ATTATCTGATTTTATTACATGTTTGGGCTTAATGTGCTAAATGATGCTTTTACCGCTTTGATATTATCTAAACTGTATATAAACTGCTATGAAACCTTTCTCTTCTCATCTTCGGGGATGTGCTCGTTGGTCGAGACTCCCTATTCTGTTAGTGTCATACCCTGAAATAAGAAAGAGGCTCGGACAAGTTACTAAGCCGGATGGCCTTTTAGTTCCCAGTATGTAGCCCCCTCCGTGACTCGAGTTGTCCGCTCCGGTACACAATCTAGAACATATACCCAGGTTTTAAACCTAAAATAACTCATCCTCATGTCGGATCCCTAGTAGGAACACTTGTTTACATCATGTGCATTTGACTTAGAGGACTCAACACAGGGGTTGGGTCCGTCTAGGACAGGTGTACCCAAAATAACTGACCATCTTGATGCATCCTATGTGCTACATGTTGCATTTATTCAAGGGTAAAAGGGTCATTTGGCAGACCAATGATAGCTGAGGGCAGATAAAAAAACAAATGAAAAGAAAAAAAAGAAAAAAGAGGGTGAAGTATAAAAATAAAGCAAGTGGGGCTCAGTTATAATTTTCTTTCACACTTTTTCAAGAAAAACAAAAAAAAATGAATGAAAATGAAAATTAAAAAAAAAGAGTTTGCACTTTCCCCTTCATTTTTTTTCAAAAAATCAAAAAAAGAGAGAAATATAAATCCAAAAAGTTTTTACATGTTTCATCATTTTCAAGAAAAAATGAAAAAAAAAAGTTTTCTTTGATTAGTTGTTTTTCAAAAATTCTCGACTGTATCCAATTTGCCTGAACTACACATACCTGGTTCTCGTCTTTCGGGGCGTAATACGTAGGAAACCCACATAGGGTCCGGTCTTCCTAGTAAATCTTAAGTTCTTGGCTTTGCAGGGGCTTAGCCAAATTTCGCACTTCTAGCCACCTTTTGGCTAAATAAGTCATTTTGCAAAAATAGCCTCAACCATGTCTTGCATGTGTCAGTAGGGAATGTTATTGTCTCACATAGTGTTGGTTTAAGTTTTTTCCATACATGTGTGGATTTACTTATCGGAGTTTGAGCATGACATACACCCCATGATCATTGCATTTAGGAGCTGCTCAAGGAGCCATTTTATATTATTGAGTCAATTGTTCATGTTTTAATTTTTAGTCCTATATAGTAGCATTAATTCTTTTAGGTGATGTTAGAGTTTGTAATAATCTAGTTGAGTTTGCCTAGTCTTTTGTTATTATATTTCTTATTTGTATTTGGAAATGTGTTACAAGTCAAAAATCCAAAAAAAAGAGAGGAGAAATTTTGCGTTTTTGTATTTTCGTTATAGGTTTTCTTTAGAATGCTAATTCTAGAAACGAAAAGAAAAATTTCTTTTGAGGTGGTTTTTCCTTTCGAGTGAAGGAAACAATGGCAAAACAAGAGGGAGAAGTAAGAGAATAAAAATAAAGAGAAAGCAAAGTCAGGAATGAAGAAAGAAGAATGAAAAAAAAAAGAGAAAGCAAAAGAAAGAGGGGAAAAGAAAAGAAAGTTGCATATAGAAATAAGGAAAGCCGGGATGACCCACGCGTTGATCAAAGTCATAATAGTAACGATTAACTGCTTAGGTGCATTCATGCCCCAAAGTGTGCGGTTATCAATCTGTTAAAGCCGTAACCGCTAATAAAGTTGTTGTTGATGTATTTGAATTCAGACAGGTGGTTAGTTTGTGGCATTCGGGCAAGTCATCCACGTACGCTAGGTCAAACGGCAAGACAACCGTGACTAGTGAGGGATCAGACCTAGGTGTTGTCAAATCAGAATTTGAGTTGAAAGAAGAGGCCCAAAGGTTGAAATGCCAGATAACGGAGATGTACCAGGCTTGGATTAGTGGGCACCCTCTACCCTCATTCCCCACCAACTACATCGAAAGTCTTGTTGTCGTCCCACTACCATCACAATCCCAGATTCCTAATACCGTTGGACTCTCCTCCCAACATGCCCCAGCCTTTACCCCTTGCCACAACTACCATGGCATCTTGTCCCAGCCTTTTCATGCTCCACCCGCCAATACATGTGTGTCATTAACTATTCCCATTTTTGCAGCTCCTCTCCATGCCAACATCCCTTTATCTTCTAGTGAAACCTTGTTCAAAGTTCCTGATGCCCAATACTATTGTACAAAACCAAATTTCAAGACCTCGGATCCATACTGTTGCACTCCTCATTTCGGGCTTAACATTGAAATTGAAAAACCCGCTAATATTGTGAAGCAAGATGAAGTATCTAGAAAATGTGTGCTGTTTGCAAAAGGGTCTTCGAATGGTGTCAGGCAGGTTGGAAAAAGCCAAAGTTGGTGATACTAGGGATGCCAAGCAAGCCTGTTATAGTTGTGCAAGGGTCTCCCACTACCCCTGTTGCTATTAAACCAATGACTCAGTTGCCAGTGGTTGAGACAAAGGATGTCTCGTGGAACTGCAAACGAGCAATAATGACACACAAAGGAAAAGAAGTGGAGGAAGAGTTTGTTGAGATCGGAGGATCGAATCATTTCGGAGGATGTCTTACCTCCAAAGAACTAAGAAAGGCCAAGCTCTTCAAGGGTAGCCAAATGCCAATAAGGAAATCAGTGACTGAGGAGGAGGTCGAAGAGTTCTTGAGAAAAATGAAAGTGCAAGATTATTCCATTGTTGAACAATTAAGGAAACTCTAGCTAATATTTTTTGGTTATCTTTGTTGACACAATTGGATGAACATCGCGGGGCCATAATGAAGATTCTGGAAGAGACATATCTTCCTGATAACATCACAATAAATCAATTGGAAAAGATTGCTAGAAGGATCTTCGAAGCAAATAGGACCACTTTTGCGCACGATGAGCTTCATATAGAGGGTACGGAACACAATCGAGCTCTTTGTATCACGGTGAAGTGCGAAAATTATTTTGTCACCAGGGTGTTGGTTAACAATGGATCCAGTGCAAATATTTGCCCTCTGTCCACTTTGGAAAAGTTGAAGATCGGCACCGAAGGAATCCACATGAATGGAGTATGTGTTCGAGGTTTTGATGGGAAAGGAAAAGGTTCTGTTGGAGATATAATGCTTGAATTGGTGATAGGGCCAGTTAGTTTCTGTGTGAAATTTCAAGTGCTAGACGTGGTCTCCTGATCGCGGCAAACTCAACCTTACACTATGGTAGGAAGAGCAGGTGCTAAGACTTTTACCCAAATAGTGGTATCGGGGTCGATTTTCCACAGGGAGCTTGGAATGGAGTTGTGTATTTGTATAGACTAAGAATGCGTTTATGCTTCTAATTGTACTTCTAACATTTTTGGATTTTCTTGTTATCACTATTATTATAAACTAAGAATAAGACTAAATTATGCTAAGAAATATTTGCTAAGATGTAATTAATATAGAGAAAGGCACTAGAGTCATGGCATAACCTAGGTGGTTAACTAACGGATAGAAACTACTAACAATAGATTGACATATTTGAAGTCAATGTTATAACCGTTGCACAATTGTACCCACTCTCACACCTCTCGGTAGAGAGAGCGATTTTGCCCAGTTGATTCTCTCAAGACCAATTGGGTAGGCCAATTAGATCAAGCAACTAGGGTTCAAGTAGGGTGATTACTCTCTCGAGGTTTAACCCGTTAATTGGGACTACCATTTCTCATGGGTACTGTTGGGTCAATTTTGGGGTCATAGACTCTCTTTCTCAAGAAGGGTCAAGACCCACTAAGCTAGAATCAATGTTTGCAACCACCAATCTTAATTAAACCATAAAATTAACCCAAATAACAAACACCCAATATCAATCTATCATTAATAAACAACACCCATCAATTATCCACACTAGGGTTGAGCCATAACCCTAGCTAATGGATTTAGCTAGACATAACTAGAGAAGAAACTGAAAAAATAGAAGATGAAACAACCATATTAATTAATTGCTAATGTTAAACTACAATAATCTATGATGAAATAAGCTCAAAATGCCCAAAATAGGCTAATACAAATGTCTCACGAGCACAGCTGCTATCAGGTGCACAAAACTTAACCTAAAAATGGAAAATGTTCTATTTATAGTGGGCTGGAAAAACCGAAAAACATGCCCTTGTGGGGACAGTGCGGGCCGCACAAACACGACCGCGGCCGCACTTGACTATTTGACTTCTAATTCTTGCTCTCTGAAATAGGTGATGCGGACCACATAAAATTGACATGCGACCGTATGGAGACCAGTGCGGGCAGCGTGACTTTGTTGGGCGGCCACATGAGTGGCTTGTGATGGGATCTGAACTCTTTTGGTGCGGTCCGCGTGACCCTACATTGCGGCCGCATTGATTGGGCGCGGACCGCGTGAGATTGACCGCGGCCGTGTTGATTGCTATTGGAAAATACAAGTCTCTGAACTTCTTTGGCATGACCGCATGTCATGATTGTGTGGACGCATGAAATGGACAAATGACTTATGCCTTCTCTGAACTTATCTGAAGTGGCCGCATGACATGATGGTGCGGTCCACTCCAAGCTCTGAATTTCATCACTTCAATGCTCTTTGACACTTGAGCAGGTTTCACTCTGTTTCGAGCCGATTTTTTACTTTTGTCATCTTGTCGCTCAAACCTGCAATCAAGCGCAACTTGTAAGCATTTTGGTCTATTTTGTGGCAATTCATACAAAAAGCATAGTCAAGTATGGGCATAACACGTGTTAAAATCACAGTTATCAACTCCCCCAAACTTAAACCTTTGCTTGTCCTCAAGCAAATAAAATAAGACCCACCCATCAAAGGGAAACATCCAAGTAATTCCAGCTTATTCTAAAGTAACCTCATCACGTATCAATTGGGACTAACACTTGCCCTCAATACGGATGTATCATTAACACATTTTAAGCTTTTGAAAAACTGTGGATCAAGTGCGACACAAGAGCATCAAGGGTTGACTCATTTCACCAAGGAGCTTTTCTCAAATACCTTGGTCATTATGGAACCCAAACTCACACATCCTCAACTCTCCCGAAGCAAACCTCACCTTTTAGAGTAAAGGCACACCAATCGAGGTTGATGGATTTTTCTCTCATTTCTCTCACAAAGAAGGTCACAAGTCCGGCCCTAGGTACCATATGCTTGCCCCTTATGTAAGTATCCACTAATGTAGGTTCCGTTCAACTCAAGATCATATAGGGCTTTTGTGGAGTCATTGTAAAGGATTTTGGGTAAAGGTAAGATATCTTTTGTTCAAGTGGGTTCACTCTTCCCTCAAGCACTTCTTTTGATTCATTTTGGCACACTTTCTTGACTCATTTGAGTATTCACTTCTTTTTTGAGGGTTAGAGAGACACGCCGTCGCTCTTTCTTATGCAATTCAACACATTTCTTCTTTTTCTACTTTTTCACAACCTTTTTCACTTTTGTTTTCTTTGAATCCCTTTTTTGACCTTATTCAATTTGGTCTTTTTCTATGTCTTGTCTTTTCTTCCTTTTTCATTGCCTTCCTTTTCTTTTTGCTTTTGTACCTTTTACCACATTGTTTCCTTTCTTGTCTGCCCCCCCCCCCCCCCAAACTTAGACATTTTCCATCTACTCAGGGGAAGATTTAGGTGCCAAGAGAGGGTATCATTAACAACGGGTATAGGCTTATAGCTTTTGTTCTTGAAAGAAGAAGGTTTAAGGCTCAAAGGGGTTAACTAGGGATCATTTCATTGGTAGGTCATGGAATTGCTCAATCTTAGAATTTCGGATCAAGGAAAGCCTATAATCACTTCTTAAGCCAAATTTCACCTAGGATTTCGCCTCAACAAACACTCGGGGCAAGTTCTAGACCATCGGCTTGGAACTTAGACTCACAATTTGAATTCTTACCGCACGCACTTAAGGATTGCTAAAGACATTGAGTCGAGGGCCCACAACAACCTTAGTTACGATTCAAGCGCGCAATGGCCCCACACGACCATATGATGATTGTTTGGTAACATAATAGTCTCGAGGCCACAACTTTTACCACCCTAAACACAACATTATGTCTTTGATCATGGGATCAAAGCAAATGTGTTAGGCCCAAGTGAAGCTTGCCTGAGGTCCCCTTAACTACGAAATATTGAAAATCAAAAGTAAAAATCAAACACAGACTCAAACCCTTAAGAAGGTTATCACGCCATCTATAATTGGGAAGAGCCACCCGGTTCGCACAATACTTTACCCTTGGAAAAAACCATGGCATTAAGAAAACCAAGGGCTTATTGAAAATGCCAAAACCAAAACAAAAGGCTATGAGCCTCACTACTAAGCTAAAAATGAAAATTTTTAACGGAAATCAAAAAACCAAATGAATATGTACAATGGGGGAGTAGAATATACAACGGGGAATGAATATATACATAAAGTTGAAAAGTAGCCAAAATGAAAGTTATATACAGGCCAACTATCAAATCCAAAAACATAAACTAAAAGTCAAATATATATGTACGGTCATCCAAATGTATCAAAATCAAAAGAGTAGGGTGCACCCCCACGAATAAAAGCTGGCATTGTCCCCAATGCCAACTACCAAAATAAGCATAAAAATCACAGATAAAGGATATAGAGCTGCCTAAGCCTGGTCCACATACATGGGGTCTCTTGTCGTCCTCTGATCCTCTGTAGTAGCCGGGACCTCAGACTGGTCTCTGGCCTGCTGTTCTGGAGCTAGTATAGGATCCTGTTGCTGGATAGGTGGAACATCTGGTACATCACCGGAAGGAGTGACCTCAACCTCAGCCAACTCAATCATGACTCCCTTAGTGCTGGGCAACTTCCTCTTCTTCCTCAGTGGCCTGAGTGTCTGCTCCTGCTGTGGCTCAGGTACTGGGACTGCTGCTAGAGGGGCTGGGTCCTCGAATAACAAGTCTAACGACATTTGATCCGCCATTAGCTTGTCCCCATCTGCTCGTAGTACCTTTACCAACTCTTTTGATGCCCCGGACTTCCTCATTTTCTTGTGCTCCCGGGCCAACTTCTCCAAAGCTATGTTGTGTGCCCAACTGCCTTAGTCAAGGCAGTTTGAGTCTCAATTATCTTCTTCTGGTTGGCCAGGAGCATCTTTAGTGTTTCCTCAATAGACGGAGGAACCTGGACAGTGGCCGGGGTAGACTGGGCCTCAACTAAAGTGGCTAATGTGGACAACTTGGATGTCGCAACTGACATCCAGTTGTTCAAACTGGCCAATGTCGTGGCTAGCTGCTGGGCTGTAAATGGGTTGGTCCGGGAAATGGGAACTATAGGGCCAGTTGAAGAACTAGGGCTTGCAGAAGAGGAAGGCCTATCAACTGGGACAGAAACAGCTGGAATGGATGAAACTCTGCAGAAGGCTCGACAGAAGTCTCTACCTCAACTAGCTCTTCAGATTGGCCAGTCGAAGCAGAGGTGGATGACTTGCTTTTCCTGTCCCCCTTTGAGTTGTCTGGCCCTTAAATACTGAACCAGGAGAAGGAGGCCACCAGGCGCACTGTCGCATCATAAGGCATTTTCTTCACCTTCAAATCCCTAAAATATAGTGTCAGAGTGTTGGGGAAAGGGTAGTTCCACACGCTGTCGATCCCTATAGCAGTAATCACCCTGAACATAACATTCCCCACATTGATCGGGAATCCAGCCATAATGGAAGCAATGATCACAAGCCGAGGAAGAGGGATGGTCTGGTCATGTGAAGTGGGATCCAGCCTGTTACAAACAAAGGTGAGCCACCCTCTCACCTCAAAATTCAGATTTTTCCTTAAGATTTTTACCCCTGCCTGCACCCAATCCGAAACAACACCCGGATGTGCCAAGAACTCAGCTAACCATGGGCGATCCTCCTCCTTCATTGCCAGCTTCTCCAAGTATTAGGTCTCGTCTTCATATTTGAAACCCAGATAGTCATTAAGTGCTTTGCCCGAAAACACAACATTCTTGTTCCTAACTTTGGTCATAGTGGAGTCCTTTTTGGTGTAGGCTACATTGGTGTAGAACTCTTTGACCATGTGTTCATTTGCATTTATCAACCCATCACTGAAGTGTTCCTGCCCGCTTCTAGTTTGAAACTGTTCATAGACTTTGGGTAGGAGTGGCAATAAGTCCTTGGTTATGATGCACCTCTCAGGGATTAGATGTTTTTTGGACCACATTTCCCGGAATTTATGGAAGGCCACTTGACTAACAAAGCGGTCTTCCCACACCTCAGCTTTCCTCGTTCGTTCAATACCACCAACCTCGGGTACCCCACTAACCGGGACCACATCATCACTGTCAGCACTATCCCCAGATATTGAAGCTGTGGGGAAGGTGGAGTACTTGCCGCTACACGCTGCTGAGCCATCAGACGACTCAGACTGTACAACCTGTGGAGCTTGGGCAGGGACTCAGGGGCCTTCTTTCGAATTAGCTGATAGTTCCTGAGAGGGAAGGTACTCACTCCCCGACTGTTCCTCATTTGTCACTACTTGCTTTCTTGTCTTTAGTTTTGGTTGGGGAGTGAGTTTCTTCAGCTTAGACTTTCCTCCCTGGGAGGGTTCACCCCGACCGGGTTGTTTGGCACCGCGTCCTCTTTTGTTTCACCATTTTTTGCACACAAACGATTCTAACATTGTTAGTATATGCAAGTGTAATGTATTATCATATGCATACTAAAGCAGAACATCAGGATGCAATATTGCAGATAGCTTAGCAGACAAGAGCAACGCGGGCCGCGCGAGAAGGGATGCGGCCGCGCGGGGTCCAGCGCGGACCGCGCGATCAAGACTGCGGGCCGCACTAGATTATCAGCCAGAACTGGCCTCTCTAAATCTAGCCAACGCGGGCTGCGTGAACGAGGGATGCGGCCGCGCGGGACTAGCCCGGATCGCACAATCAGGGACGCGGCCACGCTGGCATTACCTTAGCCTTCAGAATCAAAATTAATGTGGACCACGTGAACAAAGGACGTGGCTGCGTCTAGGGCATGCGGACCACGAGATCATGACCGCGGCCGCGCTAGGGTACGAGATCAGGGACAATTAGGGTAACATTTTTTTTGCTTATTTCGTTCAAATTCAAGCATCCTACCGTGTCCCTACTCGATTAACATAATTGATAATCATGCCCAGTACTTGAAGAACAACAAATAACTATCCTAATCACAAAACTAAGAAAAATAATGAAAAATAAAGAAGTTATAGCTACTGGGTTATAAACAAAATTAAAACTAACAGCTACATAATGATTAATGTGAGAAAAAGTTACCAGGATTGTGAAGATTTACTCTTGATGCTAGCACAAATGAGAGTCTCAAGGTGAATAGTAAAATTTTAGGGTTTAGAGAGCAATTTGGCGAAAAGTTTTCAATGAAGGCCTACGGGTCTATTTATAGAAAAAGACGGTGGGGCCCAAACTTACCCTCCAGCGCGGCTGCGTGAAGATGACCATGAGCCACGCTGGACTTACCTCATACCAGCTTGAACAAAATAGCTGATGCAGGCGCGTAGTTGTGGATGCGGCCGCGTGGGAACAACGCAGGCCGCTCAAACAGGTGTGCGGCCGCGTGTGGAAACTTTAGAGACTAGCCAAACTCAGATCAAGCTGGTGCGGACCGCACCAGAGGGGATGCGGCCGCACTGGCACTGTTCAGAGACTCTGCTCTTTTGCACTTTTGTTTTGCACTGGTTCAACACAAGTCCTGCAACATCTCACAAAAAATTAGCTCAAAATCCTAATCTACAACGAAAATCAAAGAAGAAGACAAAGACATGGGTTGCCTCCCAAGAAGCGCCTGATTTAACGTCGCGACATGACGTATGTTACCATCATATCACTTCAAATGAATGAGTGCCACCACGTGGCTGTCATCAATCTTTCCCAAATAGTTTTTGACACGATGCCCATTGACCCAGAACACTTCACCATTCTTGTTTTTAAGATCAAGAGAACCAAAAGGAGTTACAAAAACTACTTCAAAGGGACCACTCCATTTAGATTTGAGGTTCCCCGGAAATAACCTTAACCGGGAATTGAAAAGAAGAACCATGTCGCCCACCTTGAATTCTTTACCCCGAGCATACTTATCGTAAGGTACTTCATCTTGTCCTTGTACAAGGACGAGATGGAGTGAGCACGAAATCTAAAGTCATCAAGTTCATTCAATTTCCCCACTCGGAGGTTGGCCGCAACATCCCATTCCAAGTTCAATTTTTTCAATGCCCACATAGCCTTGTGTTCTAGTTCCACCGGGAGATGGCAAGCCTTACCAAACACCAACCGATATGGAGACATACCAAACAGAGTCTTGTAAGACGTCCGATAAGCCCAAAGAGCGTCATCCAACTTCTTCGACCAATCGATCCTATTAGTATTCACCGTTTTGGACAAAATACTCTTAATTTCCTGATTTGAAACCTCCACTTGACCGCTTGCTTGTGGAATATTGGGGTTAGTCACTTTGTGGTTAACTCCATATTTAGCAATCAATGAATCAAATGCCTTGTTGCAAAAATGGGACCCCCCATCACTAATGATAGCAGGAGGGGTTCCAAATCTAGTGAAGATATTCCTTTTCAAAAATGCCACGACACTCCAGGCTTCATTGTTGGGAAGAGCCACGACTTCAACCCACTTTGACACAAGTCCACCACCACGAGAATATACATGTTCCCACAAGAGCTCACAGACGGGCCCATGAAATCAATGCCCCAAATATAAAAAATATCTACCTCGAGAATTGTATGGAGAGACATCTCATCCCTTTTTGAAATCCCGCCGGCTCTTTGGCATGCATCACATCTCTTCACCAAATTGCTAGCATCTTAAAACAAAGTTGGCCAATAGAAGCCGCAACTTAAAACCTCTGACGCTGTCCTCACTCCCCCATGATGACCACTATAAGGAGAAGAGTGGCAAGCCTCCAATATGTTCATTTGCTCGCTTTCTGGCACACATCTTCTTATCACCCCGTCCGTACAAATTTTAAACAAATATGGCTCATCCAATAAAAATCCAAGCTATCCTGCTTGAGTTTCTTCCTTTGGTTGGAAAAGAGCTCATACATGACATTGCCGGTCACTATAAAATTGGCGATGTCCGCAAACCAAGGTATGTCACCCATAGAAATGGAAAGAAGCTGCTCATCGGGCAAAGCATCATTTATCTCAACACCATTGCTCGGTCTCCCCTCTTTCTCTAGCCAGGACAAATGATCCGTGACTTGATTCTCGCTTCCCTTCCTATCCACAATCTCTAGATCAAATTCCTGAAGGAGTAGCACCCATCTCATCAACCTTGCCTTCGAATCTTTCTTTGTCATCAAATACCGGAGGGCTTCATGGTCTGTATGAATGATCACATTCGCCCCCATAAGATAAGGGCAAAATTTCTCCATCGCAAACACAATAGCCAAGAGCTCTTTTTCCGTCACCGTGTAGTTTCTTTGGGACTCATTCATCATCTTGCTAGCATAATATACAGGATGGAAATTTTGTTGATTCTTTGGCCAAGCACCGCACCTACCGCTACATCACTCGCATCACACATAAGTTCAAAAGGCAATTCCTAATTAGGTGCAGTGATGATGGGGGTTGTGGTCAACTTTTGTTTCAATAACTCAAAGGACTCCATACACCTCTCATCAAAGACAAACTTGACATCCTTTTCCAACAATTTACAAAGCGGGTTCACAACTTTTGAAAAGTCTTTAATGAATCCCCGGTAGAACCCGGCGTGACCCAAAAAACTCCTCACCCCTTTAACAGAAGTAGGGGGAGGGAGCCTTGAGATCACCTCAATTTTCGCCTTATCGACTTCAATTCTATGTTTTGAGATTTTGTGGCCCAACACAATACCCTCTTGCACCATGAAGTGACATTTCTCCCAGTTATGTACAAGATTGGTTTCCTCACATCTTTTCAACACCTTATCCAAGTTCACTAGGCATTCTTCAAATAAGTCCCTCACCATGCTAAAATCGTCCATAAAGACCTCCAGAATATCCTTCACCATGTTGGTGAAGATTACCATCATACATCTTTGGAAGGTCGTCGGGGCATTACAAAGTCCAAATGGCATTCTTGAGAAAGCGAATGTGCCATACGGACATGTAAAGGTTGTCTTCTCCTGATCCTCCGGGGCAATGAGAATTTTATTGTACCCCGAGTAGCCATCAAGGAAACAATAATAAGCCCGGCCCGCTAAAAGATCAAGCATTTGGTCCAAGAATGGTAGAGGGAAATGATCTTTTCTCGTGACCTTATTGAGCTTTATATAATCCATACACACTCTCCAACCCGTGACCGTCCGGGTAGGAATCAACTCATTGTTGGCATTAGTGACGACCGTCATTCCACCCTTCTGTGGCACACATTGGAACGGAGAGGTCCATGAACTATCCGAGATTGGGTAGACCACACCGGCATCCAACCACTTGATAACCTCTTTCTTTACCACCTCTTGCATAGCTTCATTTAATCTTTTTTGATGTTCAAGAGACGGCCTTGCATCCTCCTCCAAAATGATCTTGTGCATGCAAAAAGCAGGGCTTATACCTCGAATATACGCCAATGTCCATACAATCGCCCGCTTGCGCTTTTGTAGAACCGCCAAGGTGGCGTCAACCTGCATGTTAGTTAAGCAAGATGAAAGAATAATAGGCAAAGTGAAATTAGGACCCAAGTATTCATACCTGAGGTGAGGAGGAAATGGTTTCAATTCCAACACCGGCGGCTCTTCAATAGATGGCTTGGTTGGGGGAGTTTTGCGATTCTCGAGGTCCAATGATAACTTCCTAGGCTCATAAGAGTACGAGCACATACCATGCAAAGCATTTACACATTCAATTCTCCTGGCATCATCATTAGCCTCCATGTTCAAAAGCACAGCTTCAAGTGGATCTTCAACATTAATCATTGTGCTTGTGTCATCCACTATCACCACCGTGACAATGTCAACAAACGAGCACACCTCGGTGCTATTTGGTTGCCTCATAGACTTGCACACATGGAACACCACCTTTTCATCACCAACACGGAAGGTCAACTCTCCTGCCTTGACATCAACCAAATCCTTCCCCGTAGCTAGGAAAGGTCTTCCAAGGATAATTGGGACTTCAAAGTCCACCTCACAATCTAGAATCACGAAGTCGGCCGGCAAGATGAATTTATCAACACGAATAAGGACATCAACGATTATACCCAAAGGCCTCTTCATTGACCTAGCTACCATTTGGATCCTTATTGAAGTCGGGCGAGGTTGTCCGATTCCCAAAGTCTTGAAGACCGAATATGGCATTAAGTTGATACTCACACCCAAATCACAAAGGGCTTTTGCAAAGTCGGCACTTCCAATGGTACACGGGATAGTGAATGCGCCGGGGTCCTCAAGTTTTGGAGCCATGGAGTGTACAATTGAGCTCACTTGATGGGTCATCTTGATTGTTTCACACTCCATTGATCTCTTTTTTTAACCAAATCCTTCATGAATTTCGCGTACCCCGGCATTTGCTCGAGTGCCTCCACCAAAGACACATTGATAGTCAAACTCTTCATCATCTCAATGAATTTCTTAAATTGGTTGTCACCTTTTTGCTTGACAACCATTGAGGATAGGGTGGAGGGGGCCTAGGTAAGTGTGCCTTGGCTTTGGGCACCGCCGGCTCGAGCATATCTATCATGTGTTCCCTAGACTGGTTCACGGTCTCTTGTGTCTCCTCCCCAACCTCATGAATTTCAATTCGCACATCATTTCTCACACTTGGTTCCACTACATCATCAACCCCTATAGGCATATCATCATCACGCAACTCATCTTCATTAACCATGACTTGATTCTCTCGTAAGGCATGCACATCACCGCCTCGTCCACTTTGCATGGTCATTGCCATCACATGGTTGTTGTGCCCACCCGTAGGGTTTACTACCATTTCACTTGGTAGAACACCCTTTGGGCGAGTGTTTAAAGATTGGGAAATTTGACCAAGTTTCACCTCCAAGTTACAGATGGAAGTGTTGTGTGAAGACAATTGCGCATCGGAGTCTTGGTTCTTCTTCATCATTTGTTCAAATATAACCTCAATTCTCCAAAATTCATTTCCCAAAGAACTAGACCCTTGAGATTGAAACGGTGGCGGATTGTTCGGTTGTTGAAGCATCGAAGGCCTTTGAAAGCCTTGCCCCCGATTACCTTGACCACCATTGTTGTTATTCCAATTGTTATTGTTGTTTCCATTCCAATTTCCACCACTTTGTTGTTGATTATTGTTATTCCAATTTCCTCCTCCTTGTTGATTACCCCAATTCCATTGGGATCGCCATTGTTGATTGCCTTGGTTTCCTCTATTTCCTTGGTAGTTGTTGACATATTGACAATCCTCACTTTGCTCATCATAACACTCGTTTGAATAACCACCACTATCATCATAGTTGTCACAATTTCCTTGAGGTTGTTTCCCTCTCTGCCTTCTTTTCATCATATTCACTCCTTCCATGGCATTGACTTGGCGTGGGTTTTAAACTTGTTGCAATTGAAACTTCGCCAATTGGTTCATTGTTGTTGTAAGTTCGGCAATGGCTTGGTCGTGATCATGCAACTCCTTATGCAAATGTATGACATTAGGATCACCTTGAGGAACATTTGCCCGGCTTTGCCACGCCGAAGAAGTATTGGCCATTTCATCTAACACATCACAAGCTTCATTGTACGGGAGCTTCATAAAATTTCCACCCGCCAATTTGTTCACAATACATTGGTTAGTTGTGTTGATGCCCCTATAGAACGTTTGTTGAATCATCACTTCATTCATATCATTATTTGGACACTCTTTAAGCATAGTTCTAAATCTCTCCCATATTTCATGCAAAGGTTCCATTGGCTCTTGTTTGAAAGCCAAAATCTCATCACGGAGCGCCGCCATACGACTTGGAGAAAAGAAATTGGCAATGAACTTGTCCACCAATTCATCCCACGTAGTGATGGAATGATTTGGAAGCCTTTCTAGCCAATCCAATGCTTTACCCCGAAGAGAGAACGGGAAAAGCCTCAATCTCAAAGCATCATCTGACATATTGGTTTGTTTACTCCCCCAGCAATTATCTACGAACCCCTTCAAGTTCTTGTATGCATTTTGGTCGGAGGCGCCCGTAAAATACCCTCTTTGCTCGAGAAGCGTCACCATGACATTGGTGATTTGAAAATTCCCCACTCGGATTCGGGGAGGAACTATGGCACTTGCATAACCCTGGTTCGGAAGGACCCTTGGAGCTACTCTTGGTGGAGGCGGAGGAGGGTCTAGGATTTGATCATTAGCATTGGCATTTATACCTCTTCGTGGTACTTGAGGTACCGGAAGCTCATCTTGCTCAACATCTTCAACCTCCTCCGCGACCACGTTGTCAAGAGTGACATTTCTATTTAGATCCATGTGTACCTGATGGATCGACACAAATAACGTTAATAAAAAGAAGGAAAGAGAAGCAAAAAACAAAAATAGCTACACAAATAGTCAACACCGTAAGCTCCCCGGAAACGGCGTCAAAAAGTGATCGCGGCAAACTCAACCTTACACTATGGTAGGAAGAGCGGGCGCCAAGACTTTTACCCGAATAGTAGTATCGGGGTCGATTTTCCACAGGGAGCTTGGAATGGAGTTGTGTATTTGTATAGACTAAGAATGCGTTTGTGCTTCTAATTGTACTTGTAACATTTTTGGATTTTCTTGTTATCACTACTATTATCAACTAAGAATAAGACTAAAATATGCTAACAAATATTTTCTAAGATGTAATTAATATAGAGAAAGACACTAGAGTCATGGCATCACCTAGGTGGTTAACTAACAGGTAGAAACTACTAACAATAGATTGACATATTTGAAGTCAATGTTATAACCGTTGCACAATTGTACCCACTCTCACACCTCTCGGTAGAGAGAGCGATTTTGCCCAATTGACTCTCTCGAGACCAATTGGATAGGCCAATTAGATCAAACAACTAGGGTTCAAGTAGGGTGATTACTCTCTCGAGGTTTAACCCGTTAATTGGGACTACCATTTCTCATGGGTCTTGTTGGGTCAATTTTGGGGTCATAGACTCTCTTTCTCAAGAAGGGTCAAGGCCTACTAAACTAGAATCAATATTTGCGACCACCAATCCTTAATTAAACCATAAAATTAACCCAAATAACAAACACCCAATATCAATCTATCATTAATAAGCAACACCCATCAATTACCCACACTAGGGTTGAGCCACAACCCTAGCTAATGGGTTTAGCTAGACATTACTAGAGAAGAAACTGAAAAATAGAAGATGAAACAACCATATTAATTAACTGCTAATGTTAAATTACAATAATCTATGATGAAATAAGCTCAAAATGCCCAAAATAGGCTAATACAAATGTCTCACGAGCGCAGCTGCTATGAGGTGCACAAAACTTAACCTAAAAATGGCAAATGTTCTATTTATAGTGGGCTGGAAAAACCAGACAAAATGCCCCTGTGGGGACAGTGTGGGCCGCACAAACACGACCGCGTCCGCACTTGAATATTTGA
This sequence comes from Nicotiana glauca, assembly GCA_026770625.1. Taxonomy (NCBI): domain Eukaryota; kingdom Viridiplantae; phylum Streptophyta; class Magnoliopsida; order Solanales; family Solanaceae; genus Nicotiana; species Nicotiana glauca. The sequence goes on from MU745331.1 coordinate 92,451, forward strand.
CTTCTAATTCTTTTTCCCTAAACCAGGTGATGTGTACCGCATAAAATTGACACACGACCGCATGGAGACCAGTGCGGGCCGCGTGAATTTGTTATGCGACCGCATGAGTGGCTTGTGATGGGCTCTGAACTCTTCTGGTGCGGTCCGCGTGACCCTGCGGTGCGGCTGCATTGATTGCGTGCGGACCGCATGAGCTTGACCGCGGCCGCATCGATTGCTATTGGAAAATACAAGTCACTGAACTTCTTTGGTGCGACTGTATGTCATGATTGCGCGGCCGCATGAAATGGACAAATGACTTATGCCTTCTCTGAACTTATCTGAAGCGGCCACATGACATGATGGTGCGGTTCGCACCAAGCTCTGAATTTCATCAGTTCAATGATCTTTGACACTTGAGCAAGTTTCACTCCGTTTCGAGCCGATTTTTGACTTTTGTCATCTTGTCACTCAAACCTACAATCACGCACAGCTTGTAAGCATTTTGGGTCTATTTTATGGAAATTCATACAAAAAGCATAGGCAAGTATGGGCATAACACGTATTAAAATCACAGTTATCATTGCCCCGTATAATTTGTTTATTGGGTAGGCCTTGGATACATGCGGCTAAGGCAGTGCCATCATCTCTACATCAAAGGTTGAAATTTGAGTGGACAAACAAGAAATAGTTGTGCGTGGTGAGGAGGATTTATCCCTTTATAAAGATTCATCTGTTCCGTTTATTGAGGCTTGAGATGATAAAGGACTTTTGGGTTATCAAACTTTCGAAACAATATCCGTCGAAAAGATTCCTGATGGAAAATACATTCAAGGCCGAGGCTATCACCTTCGATCTGCATGGTAGCTAATGAGATGTTGAAGTGTGGTTTTGTGCCGGATAAAGGTCTGGGTGCATCTTTTCAATGTATCGTGCAGCCAATATCTCTACGTAAAAATCTGGGTACATTTGGTTTGGGGTTCAAGCCTACAGGGGATGATGTGAAGAAGGCTACAAAGTTGGAAAAGAAAGCATGGCCGCTCTCTAGGCCTATCCCACACCTCTTCAGAACTTTGGTCAAGTTAGGGGCGGTGAAGCGTCCGGTGTCAGCAGTTCCAAAACCTGGGTTGTCTTTAAGGAGGAGTTGATTTGAGAGGGTCCAAAGTCTATTTGATGAAGTGAACATGGTAGGAATTGGGGAAGGTTCTGTTGACGAGAAGTGCATTTTGTCAGGCCGAATGTGAATATCAACAATTGGGAAGCTACTCCTCTTCCTACTCGGAGGGAGTTTTGGTAGTGGGCTTTGATTTTCTTTTAGTTGTCTGGATTATTCCCGCAGATTCTATGTTCCGTCCGTTTGGATGTGTTAAACCTTGTTATCTTTCAATTTCAGTGAAATGCAGTTTCCCTTCTTCTTCATTCCTGATAGTTTCATTTTTGTTTTTCTTTTCTTTCTTGTACAGTTCTTTTATGCTGGTTTTAATGACATGACATGCATGAGGAGTCTTCGGTCAAGTTTTGAAAGCCAAGGTAATTCTGAGAATCCAAAATGGAGTGTGATGATGAAGCACAGATTGATGATGATGAACGGGTCGAAGCCCACCTGGAACAATTGAGTTTGATCGACGAGAAATGATTGCCAGCATTGTGGCATGGCCAATTGTATCAACAATGAAAGGAAAGAGCATATAATAAGAAGGTGCGTCCATGAAAGTTCGAAGTGGATTAGCAAGGGTGAGACGTATCTTTCCACATCAGGCTGAGGCCAAAGGCAAGTTCACCCCAAATTGGCAGGGGCCGTTCATTGTAATGAGAGAGTTGTCCGATGGCGCTTTATATTTAACAGACATAGAAGGAAAGTGTGTTTAAATGGCCATCAATTCTGATGCGGTCAAGAGATACTATGTATTATTTTCTTTGGGTTAATTGCATTTATTTGTACTCGGCATGTTTTGGAGATTGGAATGACGAAGGCATTTTGCTCTGCTATTTAAACACTTTATCTTTTGTTGCCTCTTTGATCCTTATTTATTTTCTTTCATACCCCTCTTTTGGAATCAATAGCAAAGTTCAGAAATGCAAGCGTAAAGGATAAGTAAAGGAAAAGAGAGAAGAGAAGAATGAAAATGAAAAAAGAAAAAGAGTAGAAAAAGAAAAAGAAAAAGAAAAAGAAAAAGAAAAAGAAAAAGAAAAAGAAAAAAAGAGATAAAAATAAACAAAAATAAAAAGACAAAAGGAAGAAAGAAAAGAAAAGAAGAGAAAGTGGAAGAAAAAGAAAGGAAAAATCACAACAACAAGGTAATTTCTATGACATGAACTACGTTCGACCTGATTCCTGTTAAGGATACGTAGGCAGCCTCACGGTTCGGTCCCATCAAAATAAAAATCAGAAGTCCCCAAATATGAAACTGGGGCAGAAGTTGTGATTGTTGTAAGAAATATGATTCTGAAGTTTGTAATTTTAAACCCATTTGAATTGTTTTGAGCCTTAATACCCTTTCTTTCTAACCCTATACAAAAGCCCACACTACGGTCCAAAGAAAGACCTTTTGATCAGTCTTCAAGAAATGCCAAGTCGAGCAAGAAGAGGTGATTCATATCAGGGGCAACACTCCGGTCCAATCAGGAAAGTAATTAAAAATGAGAGTCTTATTGGTGAAAACCCTCACGGGAACCGTAAGGCGGTGTGAGTTGAGAGAAATCGAAATGAGAGAGTCTTATTGGTAAAAACCCTCACGGGCACCTTAAGGCAAAAGTGAGTTGACAGATGAGCAAATGGGAGAGGTCTGTGGGTAAAAACCTTTCAGGGCACCACAGGATGAACAAGGTTAGGGTTTGGGTGAAGAAATCAGGTTATGGAATTCCGGGGCAACAAAGTATGGCAACTGAAAGTTGATTGGTTGGACAGATTGGGCCGATTAGTCTGAAATGCATGTCATGATCAATGTTACTAGCTGTTCCACTCAGATAAGTCTCTTTTCCTTTTCCTTTTTAGTAAGTCGTCCAGTTTTGGATTCTCTTTATCCTTAACTCTCAAGGTCATTGCATTTCATTCCGTTCGGGGTTTTGTTTCTCTAAGATGTTTCAATATTAGTCTTTTTCAAAGCAAATAAGAAAGGATGTCAAAGCTCACTACCAACTTCCAAAATTGCAAAGCACAAGTGTGGCCAGGACATATCAAAGATAGCATGGTGAAAAGTGGGATACAAGGAATCACCGAAAGTTTCATCGGTAGAATGATTTGGTAATGTCGTGGGAGATGACAAGGTTCAGATAAAGGGGTCAAACTTGTAAAACAACAGTATGGGTATAGAACACTCGGGTCGTCAAAGGTCATGGGGTTTTAAAGTCAGTTAGAAAGTCAAGCAGTTCAAGGCCAATTCGGGGAAGCAGGTCAAAGCAAAACACGGCAGCGGAGACATCTTCAGCAAGAATGCCATCAACTAACCACCATTTTAAACTGACAAGATTTTCCTTTGATTGAAACAGGGGCAGAAAATTTCATTTGTTTCGGAGAAACTCTCTGTAGGGAAAAGAGCACGCACCAAAACAGGTTTGACCATAAACTCTCTGGACCTTCCTGGAAAATATGGCTTAGTTAAATTTCAAAACAATCATGAATAGAATAGAGTAATGTAAGTTGGTGTCAACATTTGCATGTTTAAGGTAGGATTCAATTAGGAGTTTTCAGGACCTTCCTAGATAATAGGATGTAGTTTAAGACCCTCTTAGATAACAGAACTTAGCGGAAGTAATACCTTTAGAAGATACCGCTTAGATCTATAATTGACGTTTAATCAAGAGTTGTCAGGACCTCCCTAGATAATAGGACTTAGCTTTCAATTTCTTAATAATAGTTGGTAAAATGATTCAGTTTAACACTCGCCTATTTGCCCATCCACCAAACTGGGGCAGAAACTCTTTGTTTTTTCTGTTTTGTTGAAGTCAAGAGCCCACCTTGAGAACAGGGAATACATTTCAAGTTAGCAGTCAGGAGCCCGTCTAGAGAACAAGGGAGCTCATTTCAAAGTCAGCAGTCAGGAGCCCGCCTGGAGAACGAGGGAGCACATTTCAAAGTCAGCAGTCAGGAGCCCGCCTGGAGAACAAGGGAGCACATTTCAAAGTCAGTAGTTAGGAGCCCGCCTGGAGAACAAGGGAGCACATTTCAAAGTTAGCAGTCAAGAGTCAGCCTGGAGAACAAGGGAGCACATTTCAAAGTTAGCAGTCAGGAGCCCGCCTGAAGAACAAGGGAATACATTTCAAATTTAGCCATCAGGAGCCCGCTTGGAGAACAAGGGAGTACAATTCAAGTTTTAGCTTTCAAATTCTTACTGATAGTTGGTAACATGATGTAGTTTACAATCACATATGTACCCAGCCACCAAACTGGGGCAGAAAGTTTTCTTTGTTTTGTCTGTTTCGTTGAAGTCAGGAGCCCGCCTGGAGAACAAGGGAGTACAATTCAAGTTTTAGCTTTCAAATTCTTACTGATAGTTGGTAACATGATGTAGTTTACAATCACATATGTACCCAGCCACCAAACTGGGGCAGAAAGTTTTCTTTGTTTTGTCTGTTTCGTTGAAGTCAGGAGCCCGCCTGGAGAACAAGGGAACATATTTCAAGTCAGCAGTCAGGAGACCGCCTGGAGAACAAGGGAATACATTCCAACTCAGCAGTCAGGAGCCCGCCTGGAGAACAAGGGAGCACATTTAAAAGTCAGTAGTCAGGAGCCCACCTGGAGAACAAGGGAGCATATTTCAAAGTCAACAGTCAAGAGCCCGCCTGGAGAAAAAGGGAGCACATTTCAAAGTCAGCAGTCAGGAGCCTGTTTGGAGAACAAGGGAGCACATTTCAAAGTCAGCAATCCGGAGCCCGCCTGGAGAACAAAGGAGCACATTTCAAAGTTAGCAGTCAGGAGCCCGCCTGGAGAACAAGGGAATACATTTCAAATTTAGACGTCAGGATCCCGCCTGGAGAACAAGGGAGTACAATTCAAGTTTTAGTTTTCAAATTCTTACTGATATTTGGTAACATGGTTTAGTTTACAATCACATATGTGCCCAGCCACCAAATTGGGGCAGAAATTTTTTTTTGTTTTATCTATTTTGTTGAAGTCAAGAGCCCGCCTGGAGAATAAGGGAGCACATTTCAAGTTTAGCAGTCGGGTGCCCGCCTATAGAACAAGGGAGCACATTTCAAGTTCAGCAGTCAGGAGCCCGCCTGAAGAATAAGGGAGCACATTTCAAAGTCATTAGTCAGGAGCCCGCCTGGAGAACAAGGGAGCATATTTCAAAGTCAGCAGTCAGGAGCCCACCTGAGAACAAGGGAACACATTTCAAAGTCAGAAGTTAGGAGCCCGCTTGGAGAACAAGGGAATACATTTCAAATTTAGCCGTCAGGAGCCCGCCTGGAGAACAAGGGAGTACAATTCAAGTTTTAGCTTTAAAATTCTTACTGATAGTTGGTAACATGATGTAGTTTCCAATCACGTATATACCTAGCCACCAAACTGGGGTAGAAAATTTTCTTTGTTTTGTCTGTTTTGTTGAAGTCAGGAGCCCGACTGGAGAACAAGGGAGCACATTTCAAGTCAGCGGTCAGGAGCCCGCTGGAGAACAAGGGAATATATTTTAAGTCAGCAGTCAGGAGCCCGCCTGGAGGGCAAGGAATACGTTTCAAGTTAGCATTCAGGAGCCCACCTGGAGAACAAGGAATACGTTTCAAGTCAGCAGTCAGGAGCCCACCTGGAGAACAAGGGAGTATAATTCAACTTTTAGCTTTTAAGTTCTTATTTATATTTGATAATATGATTTGGTTAACACTCATATATGAGCCCAGCTACCAAACTGGGGCATAAAATTTTCTTTGATATAGTCTATTTTGTTGAAATCATGAGCTGCCTATATTTCAAGTCAGCAGTCAGGAGCCCGCTTGGAGAGCAGGGAATAGATTTTAAGTCAGCAGTCAGGAGCCCGCCTGGAGAGAAGGGAATACATTTCAAGTCAGCAGTCAGGAGCCCACCTACAGAGTAGGGAATACATTTTAAAGTCAGCAGTCAGGAGCCCGCCTGGAGAACAAGGGAGCACATTTCAAAGTCAGCAGTCAGGAACCCGCCTGGGGAGCAGGGAATACATTTTAAGTCAGCAGTCAGGAGCGCGCCTGGAGAGCAGGGAATACATTTCAAGTCAGTAGTTAGGAGCCCACCTGGAGAGCAGGGAATACATTCAAGTTTAGCAGTCAGGAGCCCGCCTAGAGAGCAGGGAGTACATTTCAAGTCAGCAGTCAGGAGCCCGCCTGGAGAGCAGGGAATACAATTCAAGTCAGCAGTCAGGCGTCCACCTGGAGAAAAGGAAATCATCTCAGAATGTAGTTCAAGTTTTGACAGTCAGGCATCCACCTGAAGAAAGGGAAAACATCTTAGATTACAATTCAAAATGGCAACAAAAGGATTTCACTTGGACAATACAAGTCAACAAGGCAATAAAAACCACAAGAGCAAGTTTGAAAATATAGATGAGATTTTTGTAATGCATAGATCATAGTCTAGTCTAGATTCTTTTCATTTTTGACATGGCGTAATAGGGGTTTAGTAAGCAGTAGCAGCAACAGTGAAATCACGGCTTCATGGTAGTCCTAGCTACCAGACATTCTTGAACTACACTGACCTGATTCCTTTTTAGCCAAGGATATGTAGGCAACTTCAGAAGCAGGGTGCGATCAAATCTTTCAAAAATGCTTTCCACAGAGTATTCAAATTGGCAAAAATTGCTTGTATCCGCTCACTTTATCTTTACACGAAAACTCTTCGTGTTTCCGAGCAAAGAGGGGCAGCTGTGAGCCCGTGATTTTTGCCCTATATGAATTACTCTCATAAATTCAAAACAAAATAATTTCTTTCAATGTTTGCAATTTTGTGGAGTTTTGTGATATTTTCCATTAATTGTTTGCATTTTGTCTGTGCATTTTAAATAATAAAAAATACAAAAAAATATATGTGCGTTTGCTTTTAGGATTAATTGAGTAATTAGGTTATTTTATAAAAAAGGAAAAATCACAAAAATAGTCATCTTGCACCCTTTGATTTTAATTTGTAATTTTTGAGTTAGTTTTTCTTTAATTTATTAATTATGATAATTAGTTAGGTTTAATCAGTATTTTTGTTAAATTAATTGGGTTTTATTATTTAGTTTAGGATTCTAGTTTTAATATTTAGAAAAAGAATAGAATTAAATAAAAGAAATTGAGTATCTTATTAAAACACCCAAATTTGGGCTGGCCCAAGTCAAAAATCCTCAAACACCCGCCCAAATCACCCTTTACCCTGCCCAAAACCATCCCTGACCAGGTCCGGACCCCCCACCAAAAACGACCCCGTTTCGTTTGAAATGAATCCCAGTCGTCTAGGTTAAACAATCCAACGGTCCATAATTGAGGATCACTTAGGATATAAGTGTCCAAGTAGTCCCCTACCCCTCAGAACCCCTCACCTTTCTGTCTCTCTCAATTCACAGCCTTAACCCTAGAGACGCCGCCCCCTTTTCACGCCGCCTTGGGGTGGCGGAGCCACCTCCGTTCACCACCAAATTAACATCCTAGAACCCCCTCTCTCTCCCCTCATTCCAAATCCTTACTTCACTTCCCTCGAATTACCTTGAAAATCATCGAATCTTTGATCAAAAGACGAACCCTAGAAATTCCAAATCGGTTTCTGCGGGAATTTCGAGTCCAATTTGATTTTGGTCATGTTTTCTTTATAAGAACACGCGATTGATATCATATTTGGCCGAAAATCCGTGAAGTTGAAGATTCAGACTCCATTCCTCAAGTATTCAACTTTTAGTAGGTATTTTCTTTTCGTCTTTCCGGTTTATTCTAGCTTTTATCTTCTTTTTCTGTTTCTCTGTTTCTTCTCTTCTTCTTGATTTCTTTTTGAACTATTCCAGAGTCATTTGCATGAGTAATTCTGACTTTTTGTTTTTTATTATTAGTATAGTTAGACCGTAATTTAGCTAATTTTGATTTGTTAGTTTGGTAATAGGTCACTTAGGATAAATTTTAAAATTGTTAGAATATGTCAGCATGCATTACTTAGGCTTGCAACTTGTTAATTGGGTAAGTGCTAATTGGGGCCGTTTGGTTTTCTGATCCTGTAAGTTGGGTTTTGGGTAAGTTCCGACTCACTTTGGGTTAGAACAGTTGGGTCAAAATTGACCCATGACCCATCTTGGTTCAGGGTAATTTCAGGGTCATTAGGGGCTAGTTTAGGTAATTGGGGTAGGTAATCTTTGACAACAAAAATATGAAGCTTCTAGTAGGGGTTTTAACAAAATTTAATACTCTTTGGTACTTTAACTTTGGTAGCAAGTCAAGAATAAAGGGATCCTAAGCTAAAATAAGAATTAAAGAGGGGATCGGGTGCAAAATTGAAAACAGAAGGGCTGCCCTACTTTCTTGCCTATAAAGGCATCATTTCTTGCCTTTGAAGGGAGATTTTTGAAGAGCTAAAAAAATAGAGAAAATATAGATGGCTGGAAAATACAAGAATTTTACTGTTCCATTAGAAAATTTCTGAAATTCTTGAGATCTCCAATCTGAAATAATTCCTGAATAGTTGAAGGTTAAAATGACTTGAGTTTTGGTTGGTATTCAAGTGCTTGGGTTCAGGTTTTGGTTGTGTTCTGATTCTGAGCTTTATGTGATATTGTTGTGGGTTCAAATCTGGTTTAAAGTGGTTTTTCTTGATCATTTCTGGGCTGATTTTGCTGCTGAACATTGTTCCTGCTGCTGTTCTATTGCTGATCCTTCATTTTTCTGTGTTGCTTTTCAAATTCCAGGTACAATTTTGCATCCTATATCATGTGAGGATTGGTTGGAGTAATAAAGATGGAAATTCTAAAAGTTCAAAGATACTTTAAGTTTCTTTTATGAGCTTAACTTTACTACCTTGTATCTATGGTGTGTATGGCTTAGTTTATCATTTCTTTATAGTCAATTTGTATTTTAAGTCAATTGTGTGCTTAATTCTAGCTTCCATTTGTCCTCATTATTCTTAGAGCTTAAATCTGACATGGCTGAGTAGGTGGCTTACAGGAATACCTCTCTGTTTGCTTCATTCCTTTAGTTAGTTGGTTAACTTATGCTCCTGTTTTGGTATGTCAATTAATGACATATCATGAACATTGGAAGCTCACTTTGACGATTGCAATTGATAACTAAATAATGTAGATTAGTGCAGCAGTCTCTTTCTAATTTGCTTATTAAATGCGGTACCAGTGTTGGGTTTCCTTTGTGTGTTCATTTTGCATTTATTTCTGAGTTTCAGCTTGTGTTGATGTAATAAGATAGGTTGTTAAGAATGGTTGCATGTTTCAAGTTTGTGGTTGTTGGTTGATGATGAAACAACTTTACAATGATAAGAGGTAGGGGTTATCAAATGACTTTTAGCTGAATTCTGTGTGTAGAATGTGGACATGGACTCGACATTCTGAATTTCTCGTTGATCTATAAGTTAGCTCTCAATTAAGGATCATTTGAAACAAAGTTCGAAGCATGAAAAAATGAGTTGGAATAAGACCTTTGCTGATACATGTTTGTTGAATTTGGTTGAACTAGCTTAACCTACAAGTGAAGTATCCATGTTAGCATAGAATGTGAGTTGTAATTGAGTCAAATATTGTCAATTGTATTCAATTCCAGATTTCATTCAGCAAACCAAAATTGTCTCAGAATCTTGATGAATCACGAATTTGGCCACCCTTTGAGCCCTGGACCATTGGTCTTCTTGAAATGAATTGCAGGCTTTGGTCATTTGGGCCAGTACGCTTAGCTCTAAGAATTACCAATTGGGTTACCAAGTCAAGTTGCTAGGCCTCGCACCGTGCTCGGGCTCTTTCCTTTTTAACCTTCAGCCCTTCACCTCTTTTACTTTAATTCATCGCCATATACCAGTCTTGATTCCTTAATTAGGAAAATAACCGAGCTTCCTAAGCTATTTGAGGCGAGCAATATTTGATAACATAGAAATTTATGGCCCTCCGGATGTAGCTGAATTAATCTTTTTAATTTGGAATTGAGGTGCGCCATGCCAAATAAAAATAACAATTGCATGGCCCTTGTTTTAATTAATCTTGTATTGATCCTTAGAATTCGAGGCGTGCCGTTAAGCAAATTCTATGGCCCTCGCAAAGTGCAAACGTGTAGTTGCTTTAGGCGCGTATTTTAATAATCTACTTTCCTAAACTTGGGTGCACATTTATGTGACCCAAATCCAAATCTCAACGTTAGATAAAATGTGTTATGGGCTATGGGTGCATTTATGTGACGTGGTCCGAAACATATTTTAAATGACGTTGCAATCCTCCTTTAATTTATTAAATAAAAGCGGTTAAAAAGTTAAAATTGCACATAGGTTTAAATTGTTTTAAAATCAGGTAATAGGCCAATTATAACAGTTGAGCGACCGTGATAGAATCACGAAACTCGGGAATGCCTAACACCTTCTTCCGGGTTAACAGAATTCCTTACCCGGATTTCTGATCCGCGGAGTGTAAAATAGAGTTAATCTTTTTCTCGATTCGGGATTTGAACCGGTGACTTGGGACACCATAAATTATTCCAAGTGGCGACTCTGAATCTCTTAATAAAATAACCCCGTTTTGATTGTCCTATAATTGGAAAAACTCCCTTTATTATACCCCCTTCCGGGGGTGTATTGAAAAAGGAGGTTTGACAGCTCAAAATGTCAAAACTAGGCGACATACAAAAATACATTAGACTTTCACTTATAAACAAGTAAGGGCTCAAGTTAGCCTCCGCACTTAGACAACAAATGCACGCAAGTCAGATTAACAAAGGCCATTGTTGATTTTAATAAGTTGAGGTTGTTAAGACCTATAGACATAATATCTATGTGATTTTGGATTTTAATTATACTGGTAGTCTATGAGAAACAATTTCTAGGTGACAATGTAATTGCTTACTGATTACAATTTAAAGCGTTTGAACCTATAGGCATGTTATCTAGGTGACTTACTCAGTAGTTGATAGCAGTGACAACAAAAATGCTCAGATTTAGTTACTCCAATAGGCATGCTTTCTAGCGATATTTAGCGAGACGCTATGTGGAGTTCCAATTTAAATATCTGGAACAAATAATAATTAATCCCTATAGGCCTGAGTTCTACCCTTTGTGATTCAAACTACCATCGGCTCTTATAGACATGCATATGAACTAAGCTAGTGTGATAATTAATTGGACATGATTTCTGAAGAAGCAAATTTGAACATGTTGTAATATAAGTAGAATTTAGTTATTGTATTTCCTACAGTCATAGTATCTAATCACGTAACAATGAAGTAGATAGGATGTTCACAGAACCTACTTGAGCCAAAGTAAAATCCCTATAGATGAATTATCTATCATGCAACATAGTGAATAACTAGACGGGTTTTCAACACATAATTAGTAGAACATTTCTTCATGTAAAGTAAACCTTATAGGCAGGTTATCTACAAAAATTGTGAACACCTATAGGCATGTCAACTAACATATAATAGCATAAAAGACTTATAGGTAAGTTATCTAACACAATAGCAGAACGGGCTAAGCAAACACCTATAGGCAGGATTTTTACCCATTCTCATGCAAACATTAAAACTAAACCAGTTTTCCCAATTTACTATTGCCCCAATCGTATGACAAATAATTATTATAGACCACAGTCGAATGAATTAATTACAAAGTATATAAAGTATAGGAAGCCTGCAGCAGACCCAAATGCACCTAGACAAACCAGGCCTTCAACTCACAGTATCTCCAAAGCCCATGTTCATAGGTACAACATGTCCAATGGTGAGTGATTCACCTATATTTCAAAGATAAGCATACAGAACACAAATCTCTAGTTTGTCAGAGTTCCTAAGGGCTTGAAGAAATCAGGGCAGTGCTCACACTAGAGACGAATGATCAGAATAGTTCAAGGAAAAACTATGGACCAAATCCTGGTGCGTCTGAGTTCATGAGGGTCTCATAGGAACCCTGAGTAGTGCTCGCACCAGGAAAGCCAGGGGACAATGCCTAGATTGCTTTGACTTTCAGCCAGCATAGAATTAGAATTCAGAAGAGTGCATGACAGGATTGGGAAGCACATTTAGGGATAGAATCACACATAGAACAGAGACAAACACATTGAAACTAAGCAGACTTGAAGCTAATAGGTATGAAAATAAACGAAGGCATAAACTGATAATGACCAACATATGAGCATGCTTTCATGAAAGACAGGGCAAATTCAGATTAGGACAAATCATAGAAAAGGGGTTCATTGATCAATTAATGAGTCAAGAAGCATATTAGTTATCAACTAGAACTAATAAAGAGGTTATAACATGGAGAATAAGGAATCAGATAACATGTTAACAGATTTAACAACAGACTAAGGTGTACATGATGAACTATTTTTTTGGGAAAGTTATCAAAACATACTTAATATTAAAAGACAGTCTTAAGTTACACATAATTAAGCAGATTTCATCAATTAATCTACTGAGTTAAAATGTCTAGAATACATAAAGCAACCAATCAATTAGAAGTAATAAATTGAACGAGTAACAAAGTAGAAAAAAAAACTTCAACAACTTACCAGTTCAGATGAAACAGAAAGAAGTTTAGTAATGCAGATTATCAACAACAACAAACAATAGAAGATTTCTGGCCTTGGCTTCCAGCCGGCCAGGAATCAAAGCAGAATGATAATAATATATAGTTTTGGTAGTGAAAAATACTCGAGTTCTTAGTCTTCCTAAAGGAGAATGGGGGAGGGGTTTAAATAGCACTGGACTAGGACACACAAATATGGCAATAATCAATCAAGGAAAGCATCTAACAGTTAACTTAAGGAAAGAAAATTTGGAACTCTATTTAAGGTAAGCCATAGGTAAAGAGACACGTGTAAACATGTAGACAGAGATTTTATCAAGCAATTAAAGAATCAAATAGATTTGAAGAATCGAAAACCCACTAAGTATAGGGTAAGTAAAAATTAGTCAACAATAAATAGCAAGAGTTGTAATAAAGATGCATAGAAACAGATAGACAGAATCACTGAAGGAAAAGTAGAATCGAAAATCCTAAATTTAGAGTAAGTAAAATTGGCAAAAATAATCAAAGGAAAAGCTATAATAAAGATGCACATAGACGGATAAACGGAGACATTAAAGATTGAACCAGATTTTGTTCGATTTTGAAGGATCTAAAACCCTAATTTTTAGGGTAAAAATTGGTCAGGAATATCATCGAAAAATCATGATAAAGATGCATATAGGTAGATATACTGAAACATTTAAGAAATTTTTTTTTTTTGAAAAAAAAGAATGGAGAACCAAAACAGATCTAAAAAGATCTGAACCCTAGCTTTAGGATAAGTAAAGAATCGAGAAAAATCTTAGAGATTCATACCATAAAGAGACGAGAATGAACATAGATGGAAAGAAGCAAAGGTCCAAACCAGATTTGGTTCAAAATGAAAGACATCGGCTTGCCATGTTAGGCAAGCAATTATGTTATGCCATAAACGAGTAGCCAATAGCGAGAAAGGATCAATAATGTAAGAAAATTCCTGATTGATTCCATATCTGGTTGGAGTCGAAATTGATTAGGGGTGATAGTGCTAGCATTTTAACGGAGAGAAGAGGAGTGTTTAAGGGCGGAGGGTTTAGAAGAATGAGGGGTTAGGGTTAGGAGTAGTTAATTAAAAGGGAATGCTGAACGGGGGTCGTTGATCTTGAAAGATAAACGGACTCGATTAAAAGGGTTTTGGGTCGGGTATAGAAACGGGTCACCGGTTGGGTTATTGGGTTAGGGGTCATTTGGATTGGGTTGGGATATTGGGCTAGTGCATTTCAGGTAATTGGGCTAGGGGTTGGTCCGATTTTAAACAAAAAATGGGCCAGATTTTAAATACTCAATTTAAATTAGTAAATAATTCATAAAAAACAATGAATAAATAATAAAAATATCAATTATTCATAAAAACAAATAAAAATATTTATTTAACACTATAAAAGTATAAAAATATTATTTTGGCATAAATAAAGTAATTATAAATACATATAGGCTATTATTGCAAATGTGCACTTTTAGCCTTTAAAAATGCAAATATAATTATGGCAAATATGCTAAAAATATTTAAAACCTGATATGGACGTAAATGATAAAATTAGGTGACAAAAAGCATTATAAAATAATTTGTGAGGTAATTAATAAGTATTTATCTAATAATAATCCAGGAATAAATTGATTTAAAGCTTTTAAAAATTATAAAAAATTATGAAAAATGCTTGTATATGTTTAAATTAGGTGATGGTGCATATATATATATATATTGGGTATCAATAGCTGCCCCTCTTTACCCGGAAATGATGAAAGAGTTGTCGGGTAAAGAAATAATGACCGATTTTGACCGAATGGAGTGATTTGAAAAAATATAGGTCGCACTCTGGTTTTTGATCTGCCTACATATACCTGATTTTACAGGAATCAGGCCATGTGTAGTTCTGGATCCATCGGTGAACGAAACCGATGGAATTGTTATAGGAACGGTCATGTGTTTCGGCAAGGTTCTTTTGAGTAGGATAATATCGGATGAATTTATGCAAAGTCACTGATGTAAATTTGAGATGTCTTGGATGTATCACATGACAGATATCTGAATGGTCATAGGGTAAAGCGAGTAATTGATGGAAGTCGGTTACGTTTGAAATAATGGCAGGGTGTGAATGGCATGAGCGGAAACCGGAGGGAAGGTTGCTCCTGTTCGAAGAATGGTTACATCCTGAATTACCTACAAAAACTTAAAACACGATGCACACAAATATATATAGGTTATTGCGATAATTTAAACATGATGCAAATTTCCTTTGGACCATGAAAATTATCTTCGGACGGTGAGGATGGCTTCCTTAGACCATGATGTCCTGGGCCATGTATCGTGAGATAAGGGATTCGCAGGCCATGAAATGATGTTCTTGGGACATGAGAATGGTGCCTCCGAACCATGACGCCTTTGAATAATGATGTGTAGTATTGAGAGATCCTCATGCCATGTCATGGTGTCTTCAGGCTATATGGATGATGCCTTTGGACTATGATGCCTTTGGATAGAGATGTGATGATAGATCATATGAGTGAAACAAGACAAAGATTAGTCTTGTATATGATCGGGACAAAGCTAAGCCCCGGAAAAGGCAAAATAGTGCTAGGTTTCAGATAGTGTAACATTTAGTGTTTGACAAGGAAGGCAGAGCTTAGCATTATGTAGTTGGGGAGGCAGGGCTTAGCCTCATGCAAGGAGATGAGACAATGCTTAGTCTCATGCAATGGGAAGGCAGTGCTTAGCCTTATGCAAATAGGGAGACATGGCTTAGCCTCATGCAAGAAAGAGAGACAATGCTTAGTCTCATGCAAGGGAAGGTAGTGCTTAGACTTATGCAAATAGGGAGGCAGGGCTTAGCCTCATACAAGAAAGAGAGACAATGCTTAGTCTAATGCAGGAAAGGGAGACAATGCTTAGTCTCATATAATGGAAAGGTAGTGCTTAGCCTAACGCAAAAAGGGAGGCAAGGCTTAGCCTCATGCAAGATTCGAGACTGGGCTTAGTCTAATGCAAGGAAAGGCAGTACTTAGCCTTATAAAAATAGGGAGGCAATGCTTAGCCTCATGCAAGATTCGAGATAGGGCTTAGTCTCATAAAATGAAAAGGTGGTTCTTAGCCTTATGCAAATAGGGAGGAAAGGCTTAGCCTCATGCAAGATTCGAAACATGGCTTAGTCTCATACAAGGAAAGGTAGTGCTTAGCCTTATGCAAATATGGAGGCAAGGCTTAGCCTCATGCAAGAGGAGGAGATAGGGCTTAGTCTCATGCAATGGACAAATAGCAAGTAGGAGTAGGATATTTCTTAGCTGGAGATATGTTTACATTTGGCGGCCTTGCCTTTATGAAGATAGCAATTTTGGTATGTGTATACTTGCAAATGCTCCTGTCATGTTCACTGTGTCTGCATCCAAAGAAAAATTGTGAGTTTTGCGAGGAAGGTTGGTTCGTGTCTTCGCCTACTTATTTGCTTTGCTTTGCCTTGGGGATCCTGTTTGAGCTACCTTGGGTAATATATGACTGCCATAGAAATAAAGCTTTCGAAAAATATGCATGTATTTGATGCAATAGAGTTATTTAGAAAACATAGTTGTATGTAATATGAACTAATGGCTGCTACACTTTTAGAGACACTGCGGCTTCTTTGCATCAGAATTTTGAGGACCCTCCTCAAAATTCTGCCCCAATTTAGTAAACGATTCATCAGCCATTCTGCATGTGATGAAGTTTATTGGACTTGCTTTGGAATTTTGAGAATCCTTCTCAAAATTCTGCCCCAGTTACTTAACCGATTCTCTGGCTATCTTGCATATGATGACTTCGGCTGGACTTGCTCCGGAATTTTGAAGGTCCTCCTCAAAATTCTGCCCCAGTTTCTGGTTGTGGGGAAAATGAAAATTTTATTGAGATGTGACCGAACCTATAGGGCTACCTACGTATCCCCTCTTAAACGGGAATCAGGTTAAGCGTAGTTCAGTTACATCAGATGAAGAAGTGTAAACAATTTAACTATAGTATCTCTTGACTACGTCCGAATTGATGGGCTTTGGCCAAACTTCTCCGTCCATTTCTGCGAGTATGAGTGCTCCTCCTGTTAGTACCCTGTGAACCATGTAGGGCTCTTACCAACTGGGCAAAAATTTTCCTCGAGCTTTGTCTTGATGTGGGAAGATTTGTTTCAACACAGGCTACACCAGTGTGAACTGTCTAGGTTTGACCCTTTTGTTGAAAGCTCTGGACATTCTGTTCTGATAAAGTGGACCATGTCATACTGCATTCATTCTTTTCCCGTCAATAAGAGCCAATTGTTCGTAGCAACTCCTTATCATGGTGACAAATGGATATTTAGGTTTCTTTGACTGTTTTAGAATCTCCCAAGTTGACTATCTCAGTTTTGTCCAGGTTAGACTTAGGTTTATTCTCAAAATTCTCAACTTCTCTGACAATTTCCTCAGGTATCACATCCTCTTCATCTATATCTTCCGAGTCACTATCCTTAAGTTACGTTGTCTTATTAAATATCACAATCGTTGGTTCATCAGGATAAGTAATAATAATATTGTAGAGGAAAAATGTAAAAAGATAATAAATACTAAAATAGCAATGCATTAATTAAATCTTGAAAACATCAAAACAAGTACGACTCGATGACTTGAGCAATTATTTCAAAACAAAATGTGTCTTAAAATAAAATACTGGAAATGTATTAAATGTTTAAAATTACTTGAAAATAAATCAAGTTAATTGCCAGGCTACCCAGGTATTCGACGGGCCCAGGATGGTGTAGCAGTCCCTTTTTTTAGAACAGTTGCATTCTCCATGGTTCGAATGGTGAGGTCTTCTTCCTCCTCCTCCTCAACTATTGTATTGCAGTCCATGTATTTATCAACCAGAAATAGATCCCTTAGACTAGCTAAAGCCTTATCTTCTTCATATCCCCATATCACGTCAGTATGTTGAAATGTCTAATGCAGATGCGGTATAGGCTATTCAATATGGTAATAGGGACCACGCCATGGGGGCGACCAATCACCGTACTCCTGCCAGGTGTACTGATACCCAAGTCCAAAGGTGGTACTGTGAAGTTTTGGTTGTATTGGCTTAGTGATACCCTGGAGATTTTTACCGAGACCTTTACCGGGTTCATACCCTGTCCATAACAGTATGCTTTCGATCTTATTACTCCACCACTAGTCTTTCTCTATTGCATTGACATGCTCGATGCGATGGTAGGTTTCTCCACCCAATTTCCTTTTGTTCTCGACAACCGGAACAGTTTGATTGGTATAGATAGGATTACTTCCATCTCCATGAATGATCACCTCGCGATGGTTCCATTTGAACTTCACGGCCTGGTGTAGCGTAGAAGCTACAACTCCAGTAGCATGTATCTAAGGTTGTACCAGCAACAAATTGTATGTAGTAGATATTTCCAATACTTGAAACTTAACATCGAACCAAGTCGGGCCCATCTGCAAACAAAGGTTGAGTTCTCCAATTGTGGCCCTTTGAGACCCATCAAATGCTTTCACATTCATACTCCCTGCTCGTATCTCATGGAAATATTTACTCAACCTTTTCAAAGTGGTTAATGGACAAATTTTGAGGCTTGAACCCCCATCCATTAGGACTTTGGCAATGAATTTGTCCTCAAACTGTACTGTGATGTGCAGTGCCCTGTTATGACTTAGTCCTTCAAGTGGTAGTTCGTCTTTGTGAAAGGTGATCTTGTGGCTCTCCGATGGTTGCCCTACCATGTTGGCCATATCTCCACTATTGATGTTGTTGGGCACATAAGCTTCATTCAATACTTTCATTAACGCATTCCTACGCGTCTCAAAATTCTAGCAGCGATAGAATGGAAATTTGAGCATGGGTTTTGTTCAAATGATCAACTACAGAGTACTCCCTTGCTTGAACGTCTCTCCAAAGATCATCTAGGCCGGTTTCAATGATAGGTTGTTTGGGAACGGCTTCTTTACTTGTTCCTCCCAAATACTCAGGTGTGTAAACCCTACCGGTCCTTTTCATGCCTTGTGCGACCCCTATTTTTTCCATCTTCTCTTTTTCTTTCCTTCTCGCCTATGCAGCATAGTCCCATGGTATAACATTAGAATTAAACAACGGTGTAGGTTCTACCATCATAATAAAGGGTGTGGTCACTTCCACCTCAAACGGAGCTGGTGTGGTTGAGGGCGTCATTGTCTTAACCTCAAACGGAGTTGGCGTGGCTATTTCGACCTCAATTGGTGACTTAATTTGCACTATAATGGGTGTGAGAGTGACTGGAGATATTGTGGTTTCATCCCCTTCATGAATGAGTCCAATTGATCCTTCCAGATGCCATTCTTCGTTAATTTCTATCACGTTTACCCCCTCGCCCCTATGATCCGAGAGGGGATTGTTGCGGACATTTGGTGCAGCCTCTTTTGCTTGTATAACATTGTGTCAATCAGAGTCTGGATCATATCCTTCAAAGTGCAACATTTATCAATAGTCTGTCCCTTCATCCCCGAGCGATAGGCACATGTCTTGTTCGGATTGACCCACTGGGAGGATTTTACCATAGCAACAGCAGAAATGAGGGTGATATAACCGGCATCCTTCAGTATTTCATAAAGCTTATCAATGTGTTCAGCAATAGGAGTGTATTGTCTAGATGGTCCACGATCAAAATTTGGTATGGTTTTTTTCGTAATTTTGGCGGGCTGGTGGTGGTGAGTGGTAATATGCAGGTTGTATATTATAAGTATAGTATGTAGTGGTGGGTTGTTGGTATCTAGGAGGTAAGGGCTGATATGTGGGTGGTGAGTTTCGGTATGTGAGAGGAGATTTTGGCCCTTGGGCTACCATCACGGCTCTGACTTCTTTCTTTTTGGATATACCCCCTGGCTACAAAGCTTTATTCGTAGCCCGTAATGCCTCAACATTAGTTATCATTCCACTTTTGACTCCTTCTTCAATTCTTTCCCCTAATTTAATGATGTTAGATAACTTGTGATTCTTAATAACCATTAACCTTTTGTAGTATTATGGATCCTGGGCCCGGACAAAGAACTTGTTCATCTGCTCTTCTTCTAATACCGACCTCACTTTCGCAGCTTCCGATCTCCACCAAGTAGCATACTCACGGAAAGTATCTGTTGGCTTTTTCTTGAGATTCTGGATATAGAAGACATCTGGTGCATTCTCCATATTAAACCTGAATCGATCCATGAAATTCGATGTCATGCTTACCCAATTACCCCATTTCTTGGATTTTGACTGATGTACTAAGATAGGGCGTCTCTAGTGAGGCTCCTCATGAACAATTTCATGCGAATCCTCTCATCCTTTCTAACTCCTACGAGCTTGTCATAGTATGTCCTTAGATGCACCTTAGGGTCACCTGTTCCATCAAAGATCTCTAACTTAGGAAGTTTGTAACCCTCTGGCAGTTCTACATCCCATTGAATGTACAGATCCTCATAGTTCAATCCCTTAATGCCTTTATCCCCTTCGACACCTTGAACTCGACTTGTGAGCTTTTTAAGTTCTTTTGCTATATTCTTGATGAGCATGTCCTTCTCGGCAGATTCAGGTATATATAAGGTTTGTTGAGGAGTGTGGGGTAAGGTTTCCACATATATGGGGTTGCTGTGATGGACTCCGGGGAATTGGGTGCAGTGGTGGTCGTTGGTTAAGTTTTGAGGATTAGGAATAGGTTGTGGTGCATTCTAAGTAGTGCGATAGGTAGTGGTTTATGGATACTGGGTTGGTTGATGATGATGTTGTGGAGGAGTTGGTACCGGTGGTGGATTAGGATTTTGAGGCGGTGTGACATATTGGTGAGGTGTGGGATGATTTTTTGGATGCTGGTTTGGTGTATTTTGGGGAGATGTTGGGTTTTTGGTATTCTGTTGGTTGATGTCAGGGACGTTCAGGGTAAGGGAGTGGTTTGCCAAGTTCCGGACTTGCTCAAGCTCTTCTTGTAACTCCAATATCTTTTGTTCCAGTCGCAAAATCAAGTCATTTGGTGCTGTAGTGCTTCGACCATGTGAAGTTTCAACATTGTCTTCATATGTGGCATTGTCTTTCCTAATATTGCTTGTATCATCCATCCTGGACTTTCCCTTGATTTTAGGATCATTTGGAGGAGGAGGACCTCTTTATTTGGTATGATAGGCTGATGATGCCAGTATGCACGAACCAACCTTAGGGGATGGGAATAAACAAATCAAGAAAAGAAGAAAACAAAAAGGTAAATGAGTCAATGAGGAGTATTTAAAAGTTTCTTGCAGTATTTAAACACATAGTGTGGAATAAACTTGCACCCTATCTTGGGGACCTCATTGTGCCCTAGGTAGGCCTAAGCGACATATACATTTGGAGAGAACTTATGCCAATAACTGCATCATTTCATTAATGTGAAAGATAAATCGAATCTCTAATAAAATGACTAATAATAAAGTCACTAATGGCATGTTCTTTATTACAACCAAAGCCTAAAATAAGTCTAGAAAGCAAGTAAAACATAAGTTCTAATCTATTTGGTCCTAGAGGAACCTTCTCCATGCTTGGCCTTCTTTGCTCCATCGATCAGATTTCCCAGGTTGTGCATGTCCATCAGCTTTTGAACCATGTCGAACCTGGGGGCTTCGTGCCTCATTTATGCAAAACAAATAAAGTTAGCCCTTGCCCCCTCCAGATTCAGCTATTTTCATGCTAATGATCAATTTATTGGCATGTTTTTCTCCAAATGATGCACAGATCATGATTATGTCCGCTCGAGATTACGAAAAATCCAAGCGGACATTGGACAAGGTTTGTCTTAGTGAGTTATTGCGCGAACATCGTTCTAACTCGTACTAGGTTTAGACATGATGCATGCATAACTGATTTTAGAATTTGGTTTCTAGAAAAGTCTAGACTGGTGCGCTCAAGCGGACAACTTGAGGGGGAAAGGCACAGAACCATAGATTACACCATTGATCGACTAGTTTTATCGCAAATAAGACTTTCCAAATTTACAGGGTGATTTTAGGAAGAGTGTGGACACTTATCAAGCACCGCTATGGTATTAATATGCACGAGTGGAATATGATGCAGAGCATGCTTTATGCCAAAATAAAATAACACGTTGTCAAGTATTTTCACATGTTGAAAGCAACAAATGCAGCATTGAACGAACATAAAGACATAAAAGAAAGAAAAATAAGGAAGAAGTTAGCCCGCATAATGAAAGAATTGTAATAAAGAAAATAAAGGGGTAAGGATTGGGGAGAGACATGTTATAGGAAAATTAAACGCTTGGAGCAGGTGAACATGATTAGGGAATAAGGGGAAACACATATTATAATCAAATTAAACAAAAAATCGCATATGAGTTCATATAGAGGGGAAATAGGGAAAAGGATATGCATGTAGCAATAAAAGGGAAAAATGGGAGCGGAAGACTCAAGTAACAGCAAAATAACAAAGACACGCTTATCAGAGAAGACTAATTTGCAAAAATCAAGTTCATTTATGGTAAGAGCCTAAAAATATCTCCAGCAGAGTCGCCATGCTGTCGCGCCCCTTTTTCTCGCGAAATCAGGTTTCGACATTGACAACTCTTTTAAGGAAGGGTTTTAAAAGAGAGAGTCACCACCTAACGGATTAAGGTGCATTAGGGCACCTATTTTCAGATAACTCTATTTAACTAGTTTGCATCACCAAAGATCGGGTAAGGGCTCGAAATTACCCCGAAGAGAAGGTGTTAGGCACTCTTTCAGGTCCACAACTGTGGATCCCGAACGAACACAATTATGTGACTTAGTGTGATAAAGAAGTGAGGGAAGTATTTAATAGGGATGGGGCATCCCACATTATTTATCCTAAAGGATCACCCCGTACAACATAAATAATATTTCGTAACTCCCACGAGACGGGATGTTACTCATATTATTTAGCGGGCACAGACTATCATATCTTGATACCCAATTACTATCTTTAAGTCGTTTACTTAAAGCGCACTAGTCAGTTCTAAATCGCACCCTACACGTGCACTACTCGTCCAATGCCTATGGTCCAGGAGGCATTTAGGGCTCTATCTCATGGTGGTTCTAGACTTTAACTTAGGCTGCTCAAAATATCAAAAGTAGGCGACATACAAAAACACATTGTACTTTCACTTATAAGCAAGTAAAGGATCAAGTTAGCCTCTACACTTAGACAACAAATGCACACAAGTCAGATTAACAAAGGCCATTGCTGATTTTAATAAGTTGAGGTTGTTAAGACCTATAGATATGATCTCTATGTGGTTCTGGATTTTAATTATAGTCTATGAGAAACAATTTCTAGGTGACTATGTAATTTCTTACTGATTACAATTTAAAGCATTTAAACCTATAGGCATATTATCTAGGTGACTTACTCAGCAGTTGACATTAGTGACAACAAAAATGCTCAGATTTAGTTACTCCTGTAAGTATGCTTTCTAGCAGCATTTAACTAGGTGCTATGCAGAGTTCCAATTTTAGTGTCTGGCACAAATAATAATTATCCCTATAGGCATGAGTTTTACCCTTGGTGATTGAAACTGCCATCGGCTCTTATAGACATGCATATGAACTAAGTGAATGTGACAATTAATTGGACATGATTTCTGAAGAAGCAGATTTGAAAATGCTAAAATGTAAGTTGAATTTAGTTATTGTATTTCCTATAGCCATGGTATCTAATCACATAGACAGGATGTTCACAGAACCTACTTGAGCCAAAGTAAAATCCCTATAGACGGATTATCTATCATGCAACATAGTGAACATCTAGACGAGGTTTCAGCACACAATTAGTAGTACATTTCTTCGCGTAAAGTAAAACCTATAGGCAGGTTATCTAATAAGAATAGTGAACACCTATAGGCATGTCATCTAACATATAATAGAAGAAAAGACCTATAGGCAAGTTATCTAACACAATAGCAGAACGGGCCAAGCAAACACCTATAGGCAGGATTTCCACCCATTCACATGCAAATGTTAAAACTAAACCTAGTTTCCCAATTCATTAGTGCCCCAATCGTTATTACAAATAAGTATTACACATCACAGTCGACTTAATGAATTACAAAGTATATAAACTATAGGAAGCTTGCATCAGACCCAAATGCACCTGGACAAACCAGGCCTTCAGCATCTCCAAAGCCTATGTTCCTAGTTACAACATGACCAATGGTGAGTGATTCACCCATATTTCAAAGATAAGCATATAGAACCCAAATCTCTAGTGTGTTAGAGTTCCCAAGGGCTTCAAGAACCCAGGGCAATGCTCACACTAGAGAAGAATGATCAAAATATGTGGACAAACCAGGCCTTCAGCATCTCCAAAGCCTATGTTCCTAGTTACAACATGACCAATGGTGAGTGATTAACCCATATTTCAAAGATAAGCATACAGAACCCAAATCTCTAGTGTGTTAGAGTTCCCAAGGGCTTCAAGAACCCAGGGCAGTGCACACACTAGAGAAGAATGATCAAAATAGTTCAAGGAAAAACTATGGACCCAATCCCGGTGCGTCAGAGTTCATGAAGGTCTCATAGGAATCTTGAGCAGTGCTCACACCAGGAAGGCCAGGGGACAATGCCTAGATTTCTTTGGCTTTCAGCCAGCAGAGAATTAGAATTTAGAAGAGTGCAGGACAGGATTGGGAATCATATTTGGTTATAGAATCACACATAGAAAAGAGACAAATACATTGAAACTAAGCAGACTTGAAACTAATAAGTATGAAAATAAACGAAGTCATAAACTGATAAGCATGCTTTCATGAAAGACAGGGCAGAATTCAGATTAGGACAAATCATAGAAAAGGGATTCATTGATCAATTAATGAGTCAAGAAGCATATTAGTTATCAACCAGAACTAATAAAGAGGTTATAGTATGGAGAATACAGAATCAGATGACATGTTAACAGATTTAACAATAGCCTAAGGTGTACATGATGAACTAGTTTTTTGGGAAAGATATCAAAACATACTTAATATTAAAAGACAGTATTAAGTTATACATAATTAAGCAAATTTCATTGATTTTTAATCTACTGAGTTAAACATGTCTAGAATACAGAAAGCAACCAATCAATTAGGCAGTAACATATTGAATGAGTAATAAAGTAGAAAAAAAACTGCAACAACTTACTTGTTCAGATGAAACAGAAAGAAGTTTAGTAATGCAACAACGATTATCAACAACATCAAATAATAGAAGATTTCTGGCCTTGGCTTCCAGCCGGCCAGGAATAAAAGCAGAATGATAATAGCATATAGTTTTAGTAGTGAGAAATGCTCAAGTTCTTAGTCTGCCTAAAGGGGAATGAGGGAGGGGTTTAAATAGCACTGGACTAGGGCACACAAATATGGCAATAACCAATCTAGGAAAGCATCTAACAGTTAACATAAGGAAAGAAAACTCGAAACTCTATTTAAGGTAAGCCATAGGTAAAAAGACGCGTATACGCATGTAGACAGAGATTTTATCAAGCAATTAAAAAATCAAATAAATTTGAAGAATCGAAAACCCCCTAAGTTTAGGGTAAGTAAAAATTAGTCAACAATTAACGACAAGAGTTGTGATAAAGATGCATAGAAACAGATAGACAGAATCATTGAAGGAAAAGTAGAATCGAAAACCCTAAATTTAGAGTAAGTAAAATTGGCGGAAATAATCAAAGGAAAAGCTATAATAAAGATGCATAGAGATGGATAAACTGAGACATTAAAGATTGAACCAGATTTGGATCGATTTTGAAGGATCAAAAACTCTAATTTTTAGGGTAAAAATTAGTGACGAATATCAATGAAAAAGCATGATAAAGATGCATATAGGTAGATATACTAAAACATTAAAGGAAAAATATTTTTCAAAAAAAAATGGAGAACTATAATAGATCTAGAAAGATCTGAACCCTTGTTTAAGGGTAAGTAAAAATCGAGAAAAATCTTAGAGATTCATACCATAAAGAGACGAGAATGAACATAGATGGAAAGAAGAAAAGGTCCAAACCATATTTGGTTCAGAATGAAATAAATCGGCTTTCCATGTTAGGCAAGCAATTATGTTATGCCATAAACAAGCAGCCAATATCGAGAAAGGATAAATAAAGTAAGCAAAATCCCCTATTGATTTTGTATCTGGTTGGAATCGAAAGGGATTAAGGGTGACGACGCTAGGGTTTCAGAGGAGAGAAGAGCAGTGTTTGAGGGCGGCAGATTTAGAAGAATAAAGGGTTAGGGTTAGGAGTGGTTAATTAATAGGGAAGGATGAATGGGGGCCGTTGATCTTGAAAGATCAACAGCAATGATTAAAAAGATTTTGGGTCGGGTATAGAAATGGGTCACCCGTTGGTTATCGGGTGTTTGGGCTAGGATGTTGGGCTGGTGCATTTAAGGTAATTGGGCTAGGGGTTGGTCCGATTTTAAATATAAAAAATGGGTCAGATTTTAAATACCCAATTTAAATTAGTAATTAATTTGTAAAAAATAATAAAAATATCATCAGCGCATAAAAATAAATAAAAATAATTATTTAATACTATATAAGTATAAAAGACTATTTTGGAATAAATAAAGTAATGATATATATATATATATATATATATATATGCTATTATTGCAAATGTGCAGTTTTAGCCTTTAAAAATACAAATATAATTATGACAAATATGCTTAAAATATTTAAAACCTGATATGGATGTAAATGATGAAATTAGGTGATAAAATCATTATGATATAATTTGTGAGGTAATTAATGAGTATTTATATAATAAAAATGCATGAATAAATTGATTTAAAACCTTT
>MU745331.1:122614-157048 GCA_026770625.1 Nicotiana glauca
CTATGGAAACATAATGTAAATACATCAAATAAAACTACTCTACATTTACAATGAAAAGGACTTGGATTCCTACAAAGTAGAAGACGATCCATTGGCAACAACTTTGTCTTTAACCTCAAGGTCTGCATGCACAACACTGTCTGCGCGGGAGACGCTGTTGGCATCTACGTCTGGGTACTGGCAAGGGCTATCGGTGGGGTGACATAGGCACATGCGCGCTTATCACTTGCCGCAGCCAAGACCATGGAGTCTATGAGAAACTAGGAATTGGGAGGCTTGCCAGGATGCTTTGGGGCGCGTCCAAGAGGTCATGGGGCATGGCTAGAAAGTCCCCCATGACAGTACATACATAAAAATCTTCCTTGGGAAAGGTAACCCGCTCCAGTCGGGAGCAATGATGTTAAGGTCTGGGCAGTTGCAGTTTTCCTTCATAGCCAGAATACTGGAAGGGCGAATAAAGAAAGGATACTTGCTAACAATCCAAGTCCATGGAGACGCAGATGGGAACTTCTCTTGGAAGTCATTGACGATGCTCATATATTTAGGGATGATGGTGCTTATCGTGGGAGATCAACATCAAATCAACCTCTTTATCTTTACTTCTCTTCGGGCCTCCACCGAAGAGAAGACCGGAGTTTTCAAAAGACTCAGTAAAAGAATCCATGATAGTAAAAGATAATGGGTTTTCTGAAGAAAATTAAAAAAAAGATAACAACAGAAGAAGGTTAAGTGTAAAGAGAATAATGAGATTATTAAAGGTTTGGAAGTGAAAGAGGAAAGAGAAAAGTATAAGGGAAGATATATACGGAAAAAATCATGGTCATGATTACCTTGAGAATCGACGAAAATATTAGTGAATCGTGGGGCAACACATGTTTGGGGTATTAAATGCGAGAAGTTGTGCGCCCTTTCAAGCATCAGAGATTGTTCAAAAGGTTTTCAGAAGATTTTTTACCAAGAAAGGAATCTTCACCAACTTCGCGGTGACACAAAGATATGCCACTGGAAAGAAGAGGGACTATCTGTATAGTGTATTTGTTTATATTAAATGATCAAATGGTAGTGTGACACTTGAAAGCGAAGGCGGGTAGAAGATAAATTGAGTAACAACTAGTACCGGGAACAACAACTGCAATTGACATCGGATAAACCCCAAAGGGAGCATGATCAACATAAGCAGATCGAATGTTTGCAGTTGGATAACATTCAATAAAGAATATTCCCTATCATTAAATGGACAGCCGTTGCAGAGAAATATTTGCATTCATGGCTTGCCGTTGCAGAGAAATATTTGCATTCATGGCTTGTCGTTACATATTCATCAATGACCCCCTTTATTATCATTTAAGAGGGGTTTGATCCTAGGATCTTGTTTCCCTAGGCATAGCTATAAATAGTAGGATTAACGACCATTGTAAGGACAAGAAATTTTTGGCAAAACTTATGCTACATTCTATTCTCAAGCTCAATAAAATAACTTTATTTGTTATTTTACACTGTTCTTATTTCTTTCCTTGGAGGCATTGCTCCCGGAGCCAGACTTGTCATTTCTTTCTATTTTAATCAGTAAATCTTGTTTCCCATCTAGTTTATTGGTTATTTTTAGATTAAATCTGTTCGCTTGTCTATAAACTACGTAAAAAATTTAACTGTACCGTTTTACGGATAAACAACAACCGCTCTCAAAATAATAGCCGAAAATATTATTTTTTTATATACATTTTGTATGTTATGTACAAAAATTATACATATTTTATACACTCGACTACTGAATATAAATAGTTTATGGTGCGGGCTCAAAGTAAAAAAAAATCCTAAGAGATGGATCTCTCACATTCTCTCAGTGACACATACCTTTATCTCCACATCTTCCATGTAATAATAAAATTGAGGATTTTGGTAATAAGGTTGGTAATTTGATTGTTCACTTTGTAGTTCCGCTAAGTTAATTAGAACTTGTCTAAAAAGAATATTCCTGTTGGGAATACCTAATGAACCATAACTAATAGTTCTTGTGCAAAATTATCACTACAGAATAGATGACCAGTAGTTCCTAGGGGTTTTCACCATCAATACCTAAAAACAATAAATATATCCATTTTAGTAATCATTGCACCAGTAAGCAGTTTATCTCTAAAAATCTTTATACAATAAAACTAATCGTGAAGATAATTGCTTTTTTCCATGTTATGAAATCAATCTATGTCTTATATTTCTTGCGCCTAAAAGTTTGCCAAATTGAGGAAGTAAAAGAGGATTATTTGGGGTCAGAAGTTCTCACACGAGTATCAGCTATTTCAGGCCTCAACAGTATTTATATTTAATTTTCACTCTCACAACTTCAAGCAGAAAAATGTCCCAACTATCCTAGTTTTTGTTATTCCCCACTAGGACATTCCTAAGCTTTAGCTTTCTTAGTTTGTTGTCTTCAGGGAGATACTTCTACAATTGGCCCAAGTCCGACCAATTATCATGCCATATATCAATATTTCCTTGTTTTAGTCCTTCATAAGATGTATTTGTTTAATTAAAGCTTAATTTTGTACATGCCATACTTGAGCTTGTCTTGAGTAACATTATTAAACCAGAAGATGAGATATTTGACTATACTTTGCCAAGTCAAATTTCTTTTGGCTCTAAGGTTTACTACTAATTTAATGTGATGGTATTATAAGTGTCTTGCAAACTCCTAAAATTGGTCCCTTCCTCCTCTTATGGCAGGAATAAATTATACTAGGATGCTTAATGGTATTTTCTTTTTTCAGTTAAGCTCCCCAAAAGAATCTGGCGGTCATTATTTCAATTTTATTGATAATACCTTTAGAAGGGTGAATAACTGCTAAGAGATACATTGAAGGGGCAAGAAACACATGTTTGACCATCACAACTCTTTCTCCAATTAATGCTCCTTGTATTCCATCTTAATGATCCCTTCCACCTTCCTAATGTCATGTATATGAGCGAAAGGAGCTATAACTATATAGTTCTTGTTCTTATTAATTAATTAATTACCCTGAAACAACCTCTTAAATGATAAGGATGTTAATCAATAAACTTAGAAATCTTATAGCACCACTAGGGATAACATCATTAGCTATCACGAACCAATTTCCCCTCCGTTAGGTTTCGTGATGGCACCTAGTCTTAAGGACTAGGTAAGCCTAATAAATTGCTGAATAACAACAATAAATAATGATATCTCAGATTCTTCTGAGATGAATCCTTTATACAATGAATATCTTCCCAAAACCCGGTAGTACAAGTCATAAACTCTACAGAGTTTCGCTAAAACTTCTAAACACAATCGTATGGAAATAAGTACAACAGTGTAAACATAAAATAAGAAGGTGACTCCGAAGCCTGCGAATGCAGCAGCAGGGTTACCTTGAGTCTCCTCAACAAGAATCTGCACAGCTACTAGCGATCAATACCTGGATCTACACAAAAAAATGTGCAGAAGTTTAGTATGAGAATACCATAGCGGTGCCCAGTAAGTATCAAGACTAACCTCGGTGGAGTAGTGACGAGGAACAACCAAGACACCTACTGGTCTAATATACAGAACATTATATTTTTATATAGATTACGTGATACGGCTAACAATACAATAATTGCAATAAGGAAAAAAACAACAAGTACTCGGCGGAACACCATAAGGAAAACACGGAAAGGAGACAATCCAAATCCGAAATCACAAATACGGTAAAGACAAGTCATAACCCAACAACTTCGATAATTCTCATCTTAAGTCCTAACCAGCAAGCATCAATCAATAATCAAACTCTTTTCAAATGATAAAAATGATTTGAAATATACTTCCTTCAAATAAATGTTCTTTTCAAAAGAGTTTCTTTCAAAATAATTCTTCCAAATATAATTTTTTCAAAAAGATAATCCTTCGAATATAAGTCACCCTGTGACACCTCATCTCATAATCATACAACACAGGTCTCAACACCTGAACCCTAACATTTGGCATCATGTGCCCTCGATACACCTCCTGATGATACTGACAACTCACGTACCCCAAAAGAGTCATTCTCACATGGAAGGCAAATAACAAGATGCGCGTCTATACTTAGAAATCTCAAAGAGCCTCCTACCCAATAAGGGTGAATAACCACATGTATGCTTGTGCAAGTATCCTAACATAGTTCGTACCAACTAGTAAGTATAAGGAATGGAACGGACAACACCTATAATGTTTACACAGGGATAGGATCAACGAAAACATCAGCTCAGAACGCAATGATTTTTAATAGGGGATCTCCCAGGATATCATCCCGTATTCCCAAACGTAAATGTGCAAAAGATCTCCCGGGATATCATTCCGTAGTCCCAAAAATAAATATCCAGTATAGGGGAATCTTCCAGGTGCAGTCCCGTAGTCACAAAAGTAAATATCCAGTACAGGGAATCTCCCGGGTGCAGTCCTGTAGTCCTAAAAGTAAATATCCAGTACAGGGGAATCTCCTGGGTGCAATCCCGTAGTCCCAAAAGTAAACGGGCAGGGGGATCTCCCGGAATACCGATCCGTAGTCCCAAAGTAAACATGCTGGGGGATCTCCTAGAATACCGATCTGTAGTCACAAATTAAACATGCGGGGGGATCTCCCAGGATATCGACCTGTTGTCCCAAAGTAAATATGCAGTGCAACCAACAAAAGTAACAGTCACATCATAACAGAAAGCTCGTACATCACCACGATACATATAACAACAATAAAAATTACAATAATACAAGCTAAGACAAGTAATCAACATAAGAACTGTAAATCACAAGGAAACGGTAGAACTAACTCACAAGGAATAACCAAAGAAAAGAATGTTGGCATAAAGGAAATAGTTCAACACGGTAAAACTAATGTATAGTGACGATCCCACAATATACAAGTCAATAACAAGGAAATCAATGCGAGTCATGTAGTCCCAAATAAGGGCAAGTCAACAAAGATATAGGTTATCTAACTCCTTATAAGGTTGGACAATTTTGATGATATTCGACAATTCAATTAGGGAAAGATGGTCGTTAGCTTCACTTAAGACACAACAATATTTCAGGAAGGATAATAATGATTCTCATATAAGACAAACAACTATGAAAAGATAGCATGAAAATAGGAGAGGCAAAATTCTTCAATTAAATCAAATAGGAGTCAGTTAAGCAATAAGAGGGAATCATGAAGCAATTACTTCCAATGAAGCATATAGATATGAAACTAGTAAATAGAAAACTCAGTCATGTCAAGGACGCATTCATACACAGTGAATATAAGGACCTAAGAACTCTAAAAGATCAATTTTTCACAAATACTTCCGAGAGCGCACTTGTCACCTCGCATTCACGAACTACAATAAATATAGATGACTCAAATCCTAGAGGGAAGTCTCCCACACAAGGTTAGGAAAGATACTTACCTCAAAGACGACACACCGATACTCTAAAATGCACTACTCGGGTGAAAAGATCTCCAGACGGCTCAAATCTAACCAAATTAACTTCAAAGCACACATAAAACACATAAGAAACTATTTCGGGTCATAAAGTCTCCATCTTTAACAAAATAAAAAAATGGTCCAAAAGTCGACCCCCGGGTTCGCATCTCGGAACCCAACAAATTTTACCAAAACCGAATATCCATTCCGATACGAGTTCAACCATACAAAACATATCAAATTCCGATAGCATTTGGTCCCTCAAATCACGATTTTCATTTTAGAAATTTTCTTCAAATACCAACTCCTTCCCAACCCAAAACACAATTTAAATGATAAAAATGAAGATTAAATCATGGAATATGTTAGATTTTAGGTGAAGAACACTTACCCAATCGATTTGCTTGAAAACCCCAAAAGAAGCTCCCAAATCCAAAGTTAAAAACTCAAAATATGAAAAAAATGGCTAACCCTAGATATAACAGGATTCTGCCAGGACTTCTGCATCTGCGGTCAAGAAACTGCATCTGAGGGACCGCATTTGCGAGAAAGAGTCCGCATCTGCGAACTTTGACTACTTAGCCTGGAACCGCACCTGCGAAAATTAGCCGCACCAGCGGCACCGCAGGAGCGAAAAGTGGAGCGGAGAAGCGAGAAATTACCCAGGTCTACTGACGGCAAAAGCGGCGGGGCTCACATAGAAGCGGAGCCGCACCTGCGCTCCAAGGTCGCAGGTGCGAAAACACCAGAACCAGACCTGTTTAAAACTATGCAAAACATCCCAACCTCGTCTGAAACACACCCAAGGCGCCCGGGACCCGGTCTAAACACACAAGCAAGTCCTATAACCTAAAACGGACTCGTTCGAAGTCTCAAATAACATCAAACAATGCCGAAACAATGAATCACACCATGAATCGAACTTAGGAACTTTCAAATCTTCCAACTTCGAAAACTTGTGCCGAAACTAATCAAATCAACTCAGAATGATGCCAAATTTTGCAGACAAGTCCAAAATGACATAACGGAGCTGATCCAGTTCTTAGAATCGCATTCCGACCCTGATATCATAAAAGTCAACTATGAGTCAAACTTCTCCATTTTCCAAACCTCAACTTTTCCAACTTTTGCCAAAATGCCTCAAATTACCCTACGGACCTCTAAATCTAAATCTGGATGCGTGCCTAAGTCTATAATTACCATATGAAGCTGTTGAGATCACCCAAAACCCATTCCGGGGTCGTTTACTCAAAAGTCAAATTCCAGTCAAATTCTCACCGCTTAAATCCCAAAAGTATATTCCTTCTTCCAATTTGACTTTGAATTATCCATTAAATGAATTCAACTATGCACGCAAGTCGATACTCATATTATGAAGTTTTTTTGGACCTTACGCCACTGAACGAATCTTAAATTCTCAAAATGACCGACCAGGTCGTTACATTCTCCCTCTCTTAAAACTAACGTTCATCCTCGAACGTGCCAAGATTTGCCTCGAATTCCTCAAATCATTGAATGCACACTTCCAGCAATCCACATAAATCTGACGACACCATCTCAACTGAAATTTAGCCTTTCTAGCAATACCAATAAGCCTTAGAGCCGAAATCCTCATCTCTCATTCATTTCTAAGAGATCTGATTCTAAATCCATATCCGATATCAGTTTCAACTAACTGCAACAAATTATATCAACACCCATAGAGTACAACCACACAACATACACACCACACATAGGCCTATAATAACATTCTTGATCACAATACTTTCCTGAAATCAAATCCTGCATCGGCCATAAGCCTCATATTCGATAGGAACCCGTTTCAAACCTCCACAATACTGACGATGATACAATAACCACGAAAACCACATGACTAACACCCGAATCATCAAATCACAACTAATACCAACGGGCACACACCCCACAAGCTAAAACTTAAGAAGCACAGAATGAAAATGACTAAATATGGAAAGGAAAAACATGAAGGAACTATCAAACAAGTCCGTCAAGCACAAATTTTTCTATCAAAACTAATTTACATACAATATAACAAGAAAGAATTAAAGCATATAAAAGAACCACAAGGATCTCATACTAATATAACTCCCACCGCGGTACACAGTCCGATCTCAACACATCAAATCACATGAAATAACGAGGATCATGTAGGGTACATATCAAAGCAGTTGGAAACTCTCACTAGATCAATTCCGTCAACAAATTTACAATACGCACTGGCTCCCACACCGGTGGAGCATAAAAGCACGGCTTGTAGCCAAAAATACTCATAAATCACATCAAGCCTACCGAAAAGGACAACAAGAATTTAACAACAGTCTCATAACTCTCAACAAGGACTAGAAACAGAGGACAGGCACGACTATCACTCATAGAACCTCCAACAGGGTAATCACATAAACAGAGTGCAAATCATGAAACACACCCATAAGTGGAGCAACAAATAGGGGAACTTACCCCGATAAGCAGACTTAGATGAAAAATAGATGGTTCTCCTCCTTAACAAATCGAAAGCATACCTAAATGACATCATCTGGCGCAGCGGCCTCAAGCCTACCATGTGAGACACATCAACTGGACGGGACTCCCCCTTTTGGGCGCCCTCTACCCGCCTGAATACCTCACTATGGCACATCAACCCGAAGTCTGGGACAATCTCTCACCATATGGATAATATCTCCACAATCGAAGCAACCCCTATACCGATGTAGCTATGGGGACTGTTTGGTATGGGTACTCTGAGACCCATGATCAACTGAGTCACTAAGTGAAGCCTGAAGCGCAAATTGAACTGGCTGACCCACTAAACCTCTACTATGTCGCACCCTGCCTCGAAAATAAGGACCAGCAGATCTCTCCGATCTACGAGTCCTCCTTGCCTCTCTATAATCTCTCTCTCCTGATCTCGTCTCCCCTAAGTTGGAACGTAGTAAAAGCAACCCCGCTCGACTCAACAATACCGATAGTGCGTAGAATGCGAAGGCACTCCTCCAGAAAACCCTGTGCACTCTCTGAAGCCGAACCACTATATGTAGGAGGGACATATTTTCTTGAACATTACAAATCTAAGTTGCTCTTCCTCGGATGCTGCTGCCCTGACCATGGGCTGAACTGGAATAACAAATTGTGCCGCCATGACACCTGGGACCTGACCAACGGAAACTCGCTGCTCTGAGTGTGGTCTAGCTGTGGCACATACTCCTCGTTAGCCTATGCCTCTGTCTCGAGATATACCTGCTCCGAAAGTAGCATCATCGATAACCGCAGCTCGTGTCCTCACCATCGGTGAGAGAATGGAAGGATAAAAGTTCCAACTCCAAGATCAATAAGCTCGCACGATAAGAATAAAGGAAGTGAGATTTTCCTAATAGTTCTGTAGACTCTCAAAGATAAGTAAAGACGTCTCTGTACCGATCCACAAGACTCTACTAAACTCGCTTATGACTCATAGCACCTATAAACCTAGAGCACTGATACCAACTAGTCACAACCAAATTTCCCCTTCGTTGGGTTTCGTGATGGCACCTAATCTTAAGGACTAGGTAAGCCTAATAAATTGCAGAATAACAACAAGAAATAATAACATCTCAAATTCTTCAGAGATGAATCCTTTTAACAATGAACATCTTCCCAAAACCCAGTAGTACAAGTCATAATCTCTAAAGAGTTTCGCTACAACTTCTAAACACAATCATATGGAAATAAGTACAACAGTGTGAACATAAAATAGGAAGGTGATCTAAAGCCTGTGAACGCAGCATCAGGGCTACCTTGGGTCTCCTCGACAAGAATCCGCAAATAAACTAACGATCAATACCTAGATCTGCACAAAAACAAATGTGCAGAAGTGTAGTATAAGCACACCACAACGGTGCCCAGTAAGTACCAAGACTAACCTCGGTGGAGTAATGACGAGGAATAGTCAAGACACCTACTGGTCTAATATAAAGAACATGATATTTATATAGAGATTACGCGATACGGCTAACCATACAATAACTGCAATAAGGAAAGAAAAACAACAAGTACTCGCCGGAACACCATAAGGAAAACACGAAAAGGTAAACGAGGAGACAGTCCAAATCCGAAATCACAAATACGGTAAAGACAAGTCATAACCCAAAAAATTTGACAATTCTCATCTTAAGTCCTAACCATCAAGCATCAATCAATAATCAAACTCTTTTCAAGTGATAAAAATGGTTTGAAATATACTTACTTAAAATAAATGTTCTTTTCAATAGAGTTTCTTTCAAATAATGCTTTCAAATATAATCTTTTCAAAAATATAATCCTTTGAATATAAGTCACCCTGTGACACCTCATCTCATAATCATACAATATAGGTATCATCACCTGAACCCTAACACTTGGCATCCTTTGCCCTCGACACACCTCATGATCATACCGACAACTCATGTACCCCAAAAGAGTCATTCTCATATGGAAGGCAAATAACAAGGTGTGCGTCTATACTCAGAAATCTCAAAGATCCTCCTACTCGATAAGGGTGATTAACCACGTGTATGCTTGTGTAAGTGACCTAACATAGTTCGTTCCAACTAGTAAGTACAAGGAATGGAACGGAAAACACCTATAATGTTTACACAGGGATAAGATCAATGAAAACATCAGCTCAGAACATAATGATTTTTAATAGGGGATCTCCCAGGATATCGTCCCGTAGTCCCAAACGTAAATGTGAAAAGGATCTCCCGAGATATCATCCCGTAGTCCAAAAGGTAAATATCCAGTATAGGGGAATCTCCCGGGTGTAGTCCCGTAGTCCTAAAAGTAAGTATCTTGTATAGGGGAATCTCCTGGGTGAAATCCTGTAGTCCCAAAGTAAACATGCAGGGGGATCTCCCAGAATACTGATCCGTAGTCCCAAAGTAAACATGCAGGAGGATCTCTCGGGATATCGTCTCGTAGTCCCAAAGTAAATACGCAGCACAACCAAAGAAAATAACAGTCACAGCAGCACAAAGCTCGTACATCACCATGATACATATAACAACAACAAAAATGACAGTAATACAAGGTAAGATAAGTAATCAACTTAAGGACTGTAAATCACATGGAAATGGCAGAACCAGCTCAAAAGGAATAACCACATAAAAGAATGTTGGCATAAAGGGAATAGTTCAACACGGGAAAACTAACGTATAGAGATGATCCCACAATATACAAGTCAATAACAAGGAAATCAATGCGAGTCACGTTGTCCCAAATAAGGGCAAATCAAGAAAGATATAGGTTATCTAACTCCTTTTAAGGTTGGACAATTTCAAGGATATTCGACAATTCAATTAGGGAAAGATGATCTTTAGCTTCACTTAAGACTAAACAAATTTCAGAAAGGATAATAATGATTCTCAAATAAGATAAACATCTATGAAAAGATAGCATGACAATAGGAGAGGCAAAATTCTTCAATTAAATCAAATAGGAGTCAGTTAAGCAATAAGAGTGAATCATGAAGCAATTATTTCCAATCAAGCATGTAGATGTGAAACTGGTATATAGCAAACTCAATCATGTCAAGGACACATTCATACATAGTGAATATAAGGACCTAAGAAATCTAAAATGCCAATTTTTTACAAATAAGTCCGAGCCCACACTCATCACCTCGCGTAGACGAACTATAATAAACATAGAAGACTCAAATCCTAGGTGGAAGTCCCCCACATAAGGTTAGGCAAGATACTTACCTCAAAGACGACACACCGATACTCTAAAATGCACTTCCCGGGTGAAAAGATCTTCAAACAACTCAAATCTAACCAAATTAACTTCAAATAAAAAATAAAACACATAAGAAACTATTCCAGACCATAAAGTCTCAATCTTTAACAAAATCTAAAAATTTGGTCTAAAATTCAACCCCCGCGCCAGCACCTCGGAACACAACAAATTTTACAAAAATCGAATACCCATTCCGATACGAGTTCAACCATACAAAATTTTTCAAATTTCGGTACCATTTGGTCTCTCAAATCACGATTTTTTATTTTAGAAATTTTCTTCAAGAATCAACTCCTTCCCCAACCCAAAACACAATTTAAATGATAAAAATGAAGATAAAATCATGGAATATGTTAGATTTTAGGTGAAGAACACTTACCCAATTGATTTGCTCGAAAAACCCCAAAAGAAACTCCCAAATCCGAAGTTAAAAACTCAAAATATGAAGAAAATGGCTAACCCTCGATATAAAAGGATTCTACCAGGACTTCCGCATCTGCGGTCAAGAAACTGCTTCTGCGGGAGCGCATTTGCGAAAAAGAGTCTGCATCTGCAAATTTTGACTACTTGGCTTGGAACCGCTTCTGCAGAAATTAGCCGCAACAGCGGCACTGTAGGAGCGGAAAATGGAGCCGCATAAGCGAGAAATTACCCAGGCCTACATGACCATAGAAGCGGCGAGGCTCATGCAGAAGCGGAGCCGCACCTGCGCTCTAACATCGCAGGTGCAAAAACACCAGAACCAGACATGTTTAAAACTATGCAAAACATCCGAACCTCGTTCGAAATACACCCCGAGGCCCCCTAAACCCCGTCTAAACACACAAGCAAGTCTTATAACCTAAAACAAACTCGCTCAAGGTCTCAAATCACATCAAAAAATGCCGAAACGATGAATCACACCATGAATCGAACTTAGGAACTTTCAAATCTTCCAACTTCGAAAACTTATGCCGAAACCAATCAAATCAACTCGGAATGACGCCAAACTTTGCAAACAAGTCCAAAATGACATAATGGAGCTGCTCTAGTTCTCAAAATTACATTCTGACCCCGATATCACAAAAGTCAACTATAGGTCAAACTTCTCCATTTTCCAAACCTCAACTTTTCCAACTTTCGCCGAAACGCCTCAAATTACCCTATGGACCTCCAAATTTGAATCTGGATGTGCGCCTAAGTCCAAAATCAACATACGAAGCTATTGATATCACCCAAAACTAATTCCGGGGATGTTTACTCAATAGTCAAATTCGAGTCAAATTCTCACCGCTTAAACTCACAAAACTAGATTTCTTCTTCTAATTTGACTCTGAATCATCTGTTAACTGGATTCAACCATGCACGCAAGTCGATACTCATATTATGAAGTTGTTTTGGACCTTACAGCACTGAACGGAGCCTAAATTCTCAGAATGACCGGCCGAGTCGTTACATCAGCAAATGCAAAATATCAAAAGAACATGTTATCCTCAAACGAACAAAAGTTTTTCTCTCTCTATTTGTTAGGTGTTAAGAATGAATTATATGATATTA
The DNA here is from genome assembly GCA_026770625.1 of Nicotiana glauca. Lineage (NCBI taxonomy): Eukaryota > Viridiplantae > Streptophyta > Magnoliopsida > Solanales > Solanaceae > Nicotiana > Nicotiana glauca. Next base: position 135,353 of record MU745331.1, read on the forward strand.
AATAAAATGGAAGGGGGGTTAAAAAGTAATCTTTACTCAAATAGTCGAATGTACTATTTATTTTTTCTTACCGGTATGCATAAATTATAAGCTATTTATATTAATTCTTCATAAAAAGAATATGCTAGTGTTCTATGTAACGACCCAACCGGACGTTTTGAGATTTTTTACTTCGCTCGCCAGTTCTCGGGCATGACTAGCCCTGTGTGATGTATTACGACTTATGTAAATTGTCGGTTTTGGTTTTTTGGAAAAACAGTTCTGAGTTTGAAGCTTTAAATTTGAAAGGTTTGACCAAGTTTTGACTTGTTAGTAAATGATCTTGGATTGAAATTATTATGATTTGGTTAGCTTCATTAGGTGATTTGGGACTTAGGAGTGTGATCGAAATGTATTTTGGAGGTCCGTGGAAGGATTAGGCTTGAATTGGCGAAATTAAAATTTTGGCATTTTTTGATTGATAGGTGAGATTGTGATACAGGGGTCGGAATGGAGTTCTGGAAGTTACAGTAGGTTTGTTGTGTTAAATTTGACGTGTGTACAAAATTTCAGGTCATTCGGACGAGGTTTGGTAGACTTTTTGATCAAAAGCAGAATTCGGAAGTTTTTGGAACCTTAGGCTTGAATACGATGTGATTTGGTTGATTTGATATTGTTTGAGGTGTCTTGAAGATTGTTATAAGTGTGGATAGTGGTGTATGATTTTTTTGTGCTTTTGGTTGAGTTCCCGGGGGGCCTTGGGATGATTTCGGATGCTTGACGAAAGATTTTGAGTTTAGTTTGGCAACTGAAGTTTTTCTATTGCTGTCATAACCGCACCTGCAGCTTGGGGAATGCAGGTGCGGGTCCGCAGAAGCGCAACTAGGGTCGCAGATGCAGAAATGGGCAAGAGGGGCTGGAACCGTAAATGCGGAAGATTGAGCGCACCTGCATAATACAGGTGCGGGAGTTTGATCGCAGGTGCGGTCTGGAGCGCTTAAGTGATTTGCTCAGAAGCGCACTTGGGACTGCAGGTGCAGGATTTCGTACCGCAGAAGCAGTTTTGCTGAGTCAAAATATGTAAAATTCACCCTTCGTGATTTTGAGTGGGTTTTCACCATATTTCCTTCAGAAGAAAGCTTTGGAGAGCGAATTGAAGGGGGAATTCAAGAAGGTTTCTTATAGGTAAGGTCCTTGGAACCTAAACGTGTTTTTATGATGATTTTTAAGGTTGTAAGCTTGAATTATATGGGAAAATACGTAGCAAATTGGAAGTTAGGGCTTGGAAATTGGAGACCTAAATCTAGGTAATTTAGGGGTTGTTTGTGGTCGGATTTTGATGTATTTGATATGTATGAACTCGTGAAAGTGTAAGGATTCTAGTTTTGTGATTTGTATCAGATTCCGAGACGTGGGCCCGAGGGTTGGGTTTGGTCAATTTCGGGATTCTTGATGTAAATTGGTTATTTTTGAGTGGGCTTTGTTCCCTTAGCATATTTTGATGGTATAAATCTATTTTTGGATAGATTTGGAGCATCTGGTGGCCGAATCGAGAGGCAAAGGCATATAGGGCTAGAGTTGGACCAGATTGACGTAAGTAATGATTGTTAATATTGTCATGAGGGTATGAAACCTCGGATTTCACATCGTTGTGCTATATTGAGGTGACGCACACGCTAGGTGACAAGCGTGGGGTCGTGCACCATTGGGAATTGTGACTTGGTCCATCCCGTACGACTATTAAGTCGCGTAATTTACTTTGAAAGTTTTTGATATTGCTATATTTGGAAAATATTATTATGTTTGGGGCTAAATGTCGTGTCTGGGCATTGTGCCGATTGTTTGGACCCTTAGGGGCTTTTACTACCATTTTCCTCACTTTTGGTTTAATGTTTACACTCAGTCATGCTATGTTCTTACTGTTTTCATAGCTCGATTTTATTCACTCCTTTTGATTTCATAAATGATTTTGAGTCGAGTACTTATTTTACTGTCAGCCCGAGGGGCTTGAGTGAGAACTGACTAAGTGAGGCCGAGGGCCTGTGTTGTGAGGATATCATGGGATCGAGCTACGCGCCGCAGCATGTGGTACTTATTTGTGATATATGAGAGGCCGAGGGCCTGATTTATTATGCCACGAGGTGGCTTGTGATTTATATGAGGCTGAGAGCCTGTTTGATTATGCCGCAAGATGCTTGTTATTGCGCTTGGGCCGTAAGGGGCCCCTCCCAAAGTCTGTACACCCCCAGTGAGCGCGGGTACCCAGTTTGAGTGATGTGTTATAGCCCGAGGGGCTATTGTTGTCTCATATTGAACCTTGAGGGGCTTCTTGATCTATATTGCCCGAGGGGCGATTCTTGATACATGTTATGCCCGAGGGGCTGATTACGAGTGATTGAAAGATAGCCCGAGGGGCTGGTTCTATTGATATTATGCTCGAGGGACGGTTTATGGTACATGTTTTTCCCGAGGGGTTGTTTACCTTTCTATCATTTTTACTCACTGTTCTATCACTCGTTTGAAACTAATGAAAGTTGTTTTAAAAGGTTTTACTGAAACTGAGCATGATTTACAAAGTAAATGATTTCTGTACTATTTTGGAAATGTACTGCATTTGCTGTAGCGTTGTGACGTGGCTTACGCATTTTCTTACTGCTCAGCTTTCATTTACTTTTATTACTTACTGAGTTGGCGTACTCACATTACTCCTGCACCTTGTGTGCAGATTTAAGTATTTTTGTACCCGGTAGCGGGTGTTGATTGCTTAGTGGCAGAGTTATTGGAGTTAGCAAGGTAGCTGCCCGACATTCGCAGCACTGCTTTGTCCCTCTTATCTCCTCAGACTGTATTTAGTACATTTTTAGACTCTTAGTTATATCCAGACCTTAGTAGATGCTCGTGACTTATGGCACTCCGATGTTGGGCTTCTGTATTTATTCCGCACTATTCATTTAGACTTACATTATGAGATATTTGATTAATTAAAGGCTTAAAATGACTTTTATAGATAAATGGTTAATTCGGGAGTTGTGTCAGCTAGTCTAGTTTCACAATATGCGCCATCGCGATCGGATCGGTTTTAGGGTCGTGACAAGTTGGTATCAGAGCCTAAGTTACATAGGTCTCATGAGTCGTGTGCAGGTTTAGTTGTCTCGCGGATCGGTACGGCGACGTATGTGCTTATCCTCGGGAGGCTGCAGAACCTTTAGGAAATATCACCTTCTTGAATTCTTATCATACGTCCTTGGTTCAATTTGAATTGTAACTCTTTGAATTCCTTCCACGCATTCGTATGCGTGCATGAGTTCTCAGTACCAAATGTGCATCGATGGCTTGTGATTCCCTGATCGAGGGGCAAGATGTGATCTCTATGTGTTGATGTTGGGCCAGTCTGGAAGACTTGAGGTCAGATTTTGCCTATAGCTTGAGCCCTGAGCTGTTGATTGCACGAACGCGTGTTTCTGGATCTATATATTCGATTGTGTCCCTATTAAGGGAAGTGATGATGGGATAGTTATGTGATAAGGGTGATGTGACTGCAAAATGGGTTCATATGAACTGGATGAGGCGAGAAGGGTCTGATTTGGGGCAGGAAGAGCTATTTGGTGTTTGATTTCCATCGTGATTTGATGTATAGCCCCGGGTTGTGGGTGTGATGAAGTATCTTTACATGTTGCCTAGTTAGGAAGTGAAGTAGATTTCACGTTGTGATATGAGTTCAGACTCAGGAAGATTAAATGACTGCATAATGTTTATGATGGTGGAAGGGTATAAAGAGATGTTAGTTTGAGGCGAAGCTGGTGGGTTATCTCTTATGTTGTTGTTGGAAGATCTCCTTTACCATTGAATTATATGTGTTGCAATTTAAATTTGGGGTCGCTTAAAAGAGTGGGCTTGACTGCACGAGGCTGAACGCGAGATTTGCAGAAGATTTGAAGTACTAGATGGTCTATGTTGCACAAGCTTATGAAGGATTGAGTTTAATCTCACTATGGTATTATAGCAGTAATAGAGTATATTCATTATTAGTTATTATGTGTTTTGATCCATGGTTTCGAGCCAAGTGGGGGACTCTTCTATTGATTAGTTGATTGCACAATTATGCGCTATGATGGTTCTAGTTTAAGGCATATTGATGAATCAGTTATGGCTTACGGAGGTTGAGACTGAGGATGGCTCAAGTAAAGGAAAATTTCAATAAAGGTTATGTTATGCTTTATGGGTGTATGAGAATCCCGGAATGACTTGAGTTGTCATTGGTAAAAGATGTGCGCTGCATAGAACAGGAAGTTGCTTGGTTGCATTAAGGCGAGGTTACACTCTGCGATGTTGGAGTGCTATTGGAGCACAGGTCATCCGATCTATTTGATTAGTCTAATTGCGGTTTGAGTAGAGTGGATGACTCTCGAGAATGGTTTTAATGGGTTCAATATTTTACATGTAGTAATTAGAGATTTTCAAGTTGTAAATTTGGCTAGAACTGAGGTTTGCATTGGAGGGTGTGAAGACTCATGACATTTCTATATCATTATGGGATTCTATATATCAGTATCAGGAAAGTGAAGGTAATGGCTTTGGGTTCGCGGGGAGTCACTTCAGGGTAGTTATCTTAAATGCAGTGTGTTTGGGAATATTGAGAGACAGGGAGTCACTTCAGGGTAGGTATCTTGAATGTGGTGCATTTGGGAATATTGAGAGAGTAGTCGGCGACTTATGAGCCTTAAGACGGTGTGGTTTTATGCTTGGGTCTCGTGTGGTGAGTCTGGGTTGAGAAATTGTGGTGTTATAGCGAGAAAAAGTATCAAGTTGAAGGTAAATCAGAAGGAACTTGGATAAATGGGATAGCTTGGAAGTAGGCCGAATCGGCATGGTAAGGATATGATTAGTTCTTTGGGTGCTTACGAGGTAATGAGTTTCTGCAAGAGTCTCGCAGCAATGCTTTTGTGTTTTAGTGGTCGACGTAGCTTGGTTGAGTTAGAAGGATTCCGTCCTGATAGTTTAGTTTTGTGCAAATGAAATTCAGAGAGTTCTTGATGGTTGCTACCACTGTTAGAGATGTATATTTTCTACGAGCGTGAGGAGAATGGGTTGTATAGTGATTTTCTTCTAGACGGGATCACTGAAAAGATTCTTGGCTAGTTGAGTACGTAGTTGTTGTAGCTCGGAGTGGATTATGATGTTCTCATATTTATCATGGGGTGGCATAGTATATGCGGTATGTTGCATAGGACTGAGATTTGCATGTGTAAGGTCACGGTTCAGTTTTGAAAGGAAGGTCATCAATTCTTAGGCAGTATGGACAGTTTCAGATGACTAGAAAAATGGGATCCCCGATTTGTGTGGCTTGAGGAAGATACCCATTTTTAGAAAGGGCGAAGTGTTGAGTTGAGGATACTTTATTAGTATTGTAGCACTATCTTGTTGGATCGATTGTTGATATTCAAGTTTGCTTGGTAGCACAGAAGAATTATAGGAGTACCTCTCGTGGAATGATTGGGTATTAGAGGTGTGTTGTATATTCGGACAGTGGAGTTGGGATCAGATATGGTGATTCGTGTGTTGTATGGATTTGGAGACTGGGAGTCCACATAAATAGGTTAGGTCGTGGTTGTGGACTGCGTATATCGGTCTTGTGTGGTAACTATTGGAGGTTGGGAGACCCGAGTGGATCCTTGTTGCTTAGTAAGCTAGATTTTGGTGTGATATTGGTATGGACTGGTTATCTTCGTGTCGTGTTATTTAGGGCTGTTGCGCTAGGACAGTGACGTTGGTTATGTCGGGGATGCCACAGATTGAGTGGCGAGGTTCGATAGATTTTGTTCCCAGTAGGGTGGTTTCATTTTTGAAGACCTAGCGGAAGATTGGATAGGATTGTCCTTCTTGTTTGGCCTTTTTGAAGGATGTAAGTGCAGAGACTCCTACCATTGATTCAGTTTCGGTGGTGAGGGATTTTTTCGGATGTGTTTCCTGCTGTCGCATATGTCGTCGGACAGGGTTGTTGATTTCGGTATTGATTTGGTGCCGGGAATCATATCGTATGGCACCGTCGGGGTTAAAGGAGTTGAAGGAGCAGCTTCAGGGACTCCTTGATAAGGGGTTCATTGATAGGCCAATATGGATGTGCGTTATGCATTGAGTCGGCTTGGTTGACTGTGAGTTGCTATTGTTAAGGGATGTGCTGAATCGATTATTTTTTAGCTTGTTAGTGTTATGGGGTGACCTATGAGTTATGTTTTCGTGTTGTGAGGAGTTATGCTTTGTTGGTTATATGCACATATGGTGCGGTTCCATTTGGTATTTATAGCAGAAATTGAGTGAGACGGATATTAGAGGGTTGCATGATTAATTGCGTACAGGTTATGTTCTTCAGGTTGTGTGGTGATATGTCATTCGCTTCTCTGTGGTTATGGTAATGCACTCTGGGTCCTTGATGTTGAATTTTGAATGGTTATAAATTTGGAGCAGGGTGGCTCGAGGTATATAATGCAAACTAGTGTGTCTGGGTAGAACCGTGCATTGAAGAAAAGTTATGTGGAGGTATGATCGTTCGGGTTAAATTCGTGTGTTCTATTTCTACGATGTGTGACGGGTTCCTGGCATTGTGTTGTGGTGGTACTGGTGAGATTGCGGTACAGCTCTCTCACCTAAGTCATTTTCATGATTTGGGTACGTCGGATTATTACTTATGGTGCGAGGATTGCACGAGTTGTGGCTTTAGATTGTATAGATGTGTCATTTGACCAGAGTAGTTGTGTTGGATTAGATGAGATCGTTGGGATTTAGAATGAATACAAACGGATTCGATTTCAACATATTGGAAGGATAATATCGATGTTCGGCTTAGAAATTGCCATGGTCCTTGCCAAAAGAGAAGTGGCTTCACGAATGATTGATCTGAGGAGTGGTTATGACTTCCTATGTGTTTCATTTATCATTGGCAGTATACAGAAGTGTTGGAATGAGGCTTTATTTTATAGAAGGCTCATTATAGAAATTCGGATGTTGTGAGCAACTGTTGTGGTTATAGTTATTGCTAAAAGTGTTTGAGATATGTGGTATGTCATGTAATTGCACCTGAGGTTGCAGGTATGGCTAATTATAGCTGATTCGGACTTATTCAGAGTATAGATGTGAGATTTTGATCTTGTGGATGGTTTCAGAAGTGGAAATGTGGTTCTAAGTTTATGGGCTGGATTGTGAAATTTCAGTTACATTGTGTTATCGAACCTATATAAGATAGGGTAACGTGGGATCACCCTAGTTCTGTGCATGGTAAGGTTACTCAGCAATTGATGGTTTTCGGAATAACTTTAGGCACGTTCGAGGACAAACATATGTTTAAGTAGGGGAGGATGTAACGACCCGATCGGTCGTTTTGAGCTTTTACACTTCGATCGCCAGTTCTCGGGCATGACTAGCCCGTGTGATGTATTACGACTTATGCAAATCGTCGGTTTTGGTTTTCAGGGTAATCGAAATGGTTTTGGAAGAATAGTTTTCAATTTGAAGCTTTAAATTTGAAAGGTTTGACCAAGTTTTGACTTGTTATTAAATGATCTCGGATTGAAATTTTTATGATTTGGTTAGCTCCGTTAGGTGATTTGGGACTTAGGGGCATGATCGGAATGTATAATGGAGGTCTGTGTAAGGTTCAGGCTTGAATTGGCCAAATTGAAATTTTGGCATTTCTCGATTGATAGGTGAGATTGTGATATAGGGGTCAGAATGAAATTTCGGAAGTTGCAGTAGGTTCGTTGTGTCAAATGTGATGTGTGTGCAAAAATTCTAGGTCATTCGGATGAGGTTTGGTAGATGTTTTTATCAAAAGTAGAATTCGGAAGTTTTTGAAATCTTAGGCTTGAATCCGATGTGATTTGGTTGATTCGATGTTGTTTGAGGTGTTTTGAAGATTGGTATAAGTGTGGATAGTGATATATGACTTGTTTGTGCTTTTGGTTGAGGTCCCGGGGGCCTCAGGGTGAATTCGGATGGTTGATGGAAGATTTTGAGTTCGGTTTGGCAGCTGAAGTTTTTCTATTGCTGTCATAACAGCACCTGCGGCTTGGGGACCTCAGGTGTGGGTCCGCATAAGCGCAACAAGGGTCGTAGATGCGGAAATAGGCAAGAGGCGCTGGAAACGCAGATGCGGAAGATTGAGTGCACCTGCGATAGCGCATGTGCGGGAGTTTGATCGCAGGTGTAGTCTGGGACGCTTAAGTGATTTGCACAGAAGTGCACCTAGGATCGTAGGTGCGGGTCCGGAGGTGCGGGATTTTGTACCGCAAAAGCGGTTTTGCTGGGTCAAAATATGTAAATTTCACCCTTCGTGATTTTGAGTGGGTTTTCACCATATTTCCTTCGGGAGAAAGCTTTGGAGAGCTAATTGAAGGGGGAATTCAAGAAGGTTTCTTAGAGGTAAGGTCCTTGGTCCCTAAACGCGTTTTTATGATGATTTTTAAGGTTGTAAGCTTGAATTATATAGGAAAATCAATAGAAAATTGGAAGTTAGGGCTTGGAAATTGGAGACCTAAATCTAGCTAATTGAGGGGTCGTTTGTGGTCGAATTTTGATGTATTTGATATGTACGAACTCGTGAGAGTGTAAGGATTCTAGTTTTGTGATTTGTATTGGATTTCGAGATGTGGACCCGGGGGTCGGGTTTGGTCAATTTTAGAATTTTTGATGTAAATTGGTTATTTTCGAGTGGGCTTTGTTCCCTTAGCATATTTTGATGGTATAAATCTATTTTGGATAGATTTGGAGCATCCGGAGGCCGATTCAAGAGGCAAAGGCATCGCGGGCTAGCGTTGGACTGGATTGAGGTAAGTAATGATTGTAAATATTGTCCTGAGAGTATGAAACCCCAGATTTCACATCATTGTGCTAAATTGAGGTGACGCACTCACTAGGTGACGAGTGTGGGGTCGTGCACCGTTGGGGATTATGACTTGGTCCATCCCCGTACGACTATTAAGTCCCGTATTTTACTCGAAAACTATTTGATATTGCTATAATTTGGAAAATATTATTGTGTTTGGGGCTAAATGTCGTGTCTGGGCCTTGTGCCGATTGTTTGGGCCCTCAAGGGCTTTTACTACTGTTTTCCTCACTGTTTTGGTATAATGTTTACACTCAGCCATGCTATATTCTTACTATTTTCATAACTCGATTTTATTCACTCCTTTAGATTTCATAAATGATTTTGAGCTGAGTACTTGTTTTACTGTCAGGCCGAGGGGCTTGAGTGAGATCTGACTGAGTGAGGTCGAGGGCCTGTGTTGTGAGGATATCATGGGATCGGGCTGCACGCCACAGCATGTGGTACTGATTTGTGATATATTAGAGGCCAATGGCCTGATTTATTATGCCACGAGGTGGCTTGTGATTTATATGAGGCCTAGTGCCTGTTTGATTATTCCACGAGATGGCTTGTTATTGCGCTTGGGCTATAAGGGGCCCCTCCCAGAATCTGTACACCCCTAGTGAGCATGGGTACCCTGTGTGAGTGATGTGTTGTAGCCCGAGGGGCTGTTGTTATTTCATATTGAAGCCTGATGGGTTGTTCTTGATCTATATTACCTGAAGGGCGGTTCTTGATTTATGTTATGCCTGAGGGGCTGATTACGAGTGATTGTAAGGTAGCCCGAGGGGCTGATTACGAGTGATTATGAGGTAGCCCGAGGGGCTGAATCTATTGATATTAGGCCCGAGAAGCGGTTTATGGTACATATTTTTCCCGAGGGACTGTTTACGTTTCTATCATTTTTACTCACTGTTTTATCACTCATTTGAAAGTACTGAAAGTTGTTTTAAAAAGTTTTACTGAAACTGAGCATGATTTACGAAGTAAACGATTTCTGTATTGTTTTGGAAATGTACTGCATTTGCTGTAGTGTTATGACGTGGCTTACGTGTTTCTTACTGCTCAGCTTTCATTTACTTTTATTACTTACTGAGTTGGCGCACTCACACTACTCCATGCACCTTGTGTGCAGATTCAGGTATTTTTGAACCCGGTAGCGGGTGTTGATTTCTCAGTGGCAGAGTCATTGGAGTTAGCAAGGTAGCTTCCCGACGTTTATAGCACTGCTTTCTCCCGCTTGTCTTCCTTAGCCTGTATTTAGTACATTTTTAGACTCTTAGTTGTATTCAGACCTTAGTAGATGCTCGTGACTTGTAACACCCCGATGTCGGGCTTGTGTATTTATTGCGCATTGTTCATTTAGACTTACATTATGAGATATTTGATTAATTAAAGGCTTAAAAATGACTTTTATTGATAAATGGTTAATTCAGCAGTTGTATCGGCTGGCCTAGTTTCACGATAGGCGCCATCACGACCGGGTCGATTTGAGGGTCGTGACAGTCTATAATTAGGATAGGGATGTGCTGCAATTTAGATAGGGGAAAGTGAAAATATATTCAGTTTTGGAACCACCATTAAAATCATACCTGCTTTGCATAAAATTTTATAAATTTATCCATTTTGGAACTCACTTAAGACGTATGCGACTAAAATTACTATAGGGAAATGACACCAAAAAATAACGATAATTATATTGCAATAATTTTATTGGTAAGTAGATACACAAATTATTTTGAGTCGTGCTGGGCACTGTTCTAAGAAACTATTTCAGCAATGTAAAATATTTTCTCAGGATTAAACAAATTAAATAATAAATTCAGCTATTAAAAAGGGGAAAAAAAGAAAATAGACTACTAATTTTGAGAAGGAAAGATAACAAGGAGAGGCTATTGCATAACGAAAAGGCAAGGAAAGTTGTTGATGATTTTTGCCTAAGTTGAATGCATATTTATAGGCTTTAAGAGAGGTTTGAAGCATGACAAGTGTTATACATTTGTCTTGGATTTTCCATACGATTGTCATTTTTCATACTTCTTTTGCCATTTATCATAGATTTCTAGAATGGCTAAGACATTTGTCATTTAGGCTTTGAAATAGATATGACATTTGTAAAATAAAAGGACACTTGGCTATTTAATTTTTAAAAATACTACCACAATCCCCACGTATTTTCAAAAATTTATAGGAATAGGATAAAGGAATGGAAGAATTAACAACTTACTGAATTTGCATGGTCCAAATGTAATAGGTTTGGTGTCTTACAGACTATCAACCAAACTTAGACCAATAAAATTTAATTCACAGAATTACTAGTGAAATATAATATTTCTATGAACCAATAATTCTTATTGTAAGTCAGAAATTTTATCAATCACATTTCGACCCTCACGATTTTGCTGTTTAACGCAATTTTGCACCACCAGGCCATGCACGTGCTTGGTTATTCATGAGAGCTCTAGAGACTAGGCCACAATCTCATAGGAGCGGCCCATTCTACTCTCATATAGGTGAATTCATCAAGTGTATACTGCTTTTAAATACATCATCCATAAGGAATATGAATTTCATTAAGATTTATAACTCATCCTCTCAATTAGTAGTAGTCAAGCACTCTCTTTTAGTGCTTCAATGTCAATACTGACTTGTTATTACCCATATGAACCTACTTCATGGGATCTCCAATAACATAGGTTGGGTTACCATCTCTATTGACAATATGTCGGCCTTAACCCCATCTCTTTTGAGGTTTGAAGAATTAATTTTTTTCCTACTGGTTTAGTCAGAGGATCGGCCAAATTTATCTCTGACTTCACGTAGTCAATGGAAATATTCCATCTCTCAACAGCAGTTTTATGACATCATGTCTCAGTTTCATGTGTCTACTTTACAATTATAAGATTTATTCTTTGCAATAGCTATTGCCGCTTGACAATTACAATGCATAGACACATGAGGCAATACGTCCTTTATTAAAGGGATATTAGCTAAGAAATTTATTAGCCACTCAGCCTCAGAACCAGCTAACTCTAGAGCTATAAACTCTAATTCTATAGTTGATCTAGCAATGATTGTCTGTTTAGCTGATTTTCACAATATTGCATGTAACGACTCGATCGGTTGTTTTGAGCTTTTGCACTTTGACCGCCAGTTCTTAGGCATGACTTGCCACGTGTTATATATTATGAATGATGCAGATCGTTGGTTTTGGTTTTAGAAAAAAAACCGGGATAAATTTGAAAAAACAGATTTAGTAGAAAGCCTTGAATTTGAAAGGTTTGACAAAGAGTTGACTTATTTATATATGAGCTCGGATCAGAGTTTTTATGATTTGGTTAGCTTGGGGGATGATTTGTGACTGTCACGACCCGAAATTCTCACCATCGGGAGTCATGATGGCGCCTACTGTTGGAGCTAGGCAATCCAAACATTTAACCTTTTTGGATAACAACAGAACAGCAATAAGAATAATAAATCTTTAAATAAAAGCGGAAGTCTTTTATAACATAAATAACTAAAAACCCAAAATGCGGAAGCTTAATATTTCACTACCCAAGACTGGATTCGCTACCTCACGAACCACTAAAGAGTGCTAAAAATAAGTCTGAATAGAAAATACATAATATCTATCTCGGTACAATGAAAACAAATTGAAGTTATGGAAAGGGACTTCGGCCTGCGAACGCCAGCTAGGCTACCTCGAATGTCCCTGGACTGGAAGCTCGCCCCCAAATGCTACTGCTACTCAATTGTTGCACCAACACCTAGATCTATGCAAAAATATGCACAGAGTGTAGCATCAGCACAACCGACCCCATGTGCTGGTAAGTTCCTGGCCTAACCCGGCGAAGTAGTGACGAGGCTAGACCGGACCACCAAACAAACCTGTGCAGTTCAAATATATATATACGCAATAGGAGAGAATATAGAAATTTAACAAGTCAAGAGGGAGGGGAGCATGTTGTAGGGGTTGTAGCAGTTTAGAATACAAGATAAATAAATAAGGAATAAAACGGTACAACTACAAAATCAACGAGAGTAATAAACCAAACACGGCACGGAATGTCCCTTCGTGCATTAATAATCAAAACGTGGCACGGAATGATCCTTCGTGCAAATCTAATCGAAATATGGCACGTAATGTTCCTTCGGGCAATAGTAATCAAACATGGCACGGAATGTTCCTTCGTGCATTAATAATCTAGGTATGGCACGGAATGTCCCTTCGTGCATTAATAATCAAAATATGGCACGGAATGTTCCTTCGTGCATAATATAATCAAAACATGGCACGGAATGTCCCTTCGTGCATTAATAATCAAAACAGGGCACGGAATGTCCCTTCGTGCATAATATAATCAAAACATGGCACGAAATGTTCCTTCGTGCATTAATAATCAAAACATGGCACGGAATGTCCCTTCGTGCATTAATAATCAAAACATGGCACGGAATGTTACTTCGTGCATAATATAATCAAACAATCGTGCACGACATCACCCATCGTGCTTTATCACTCATCCTCACCCAAACAGCAATCACAAACAATGGGGGCGAGGGGATAGACAAAAGTAATAGATATCCTGGCAAGGGAAAACACAAGTAAATAGTCAAATCCCGGCAAGGGAGCAATAAAAACAAGTTTCACATCCCGACAAGTGAGATAATCAATATACTCAACCCATCCCAGCAAGGGATTAATCACATCTCCTTCCAATTCTTTCATTTCTTACTCGATAATATTTTATCGTCTGAGCCAATGCTCCAAAGAATTCACAGTTCATAATTAATCCTCAAACTTTTCACATTATGTAGAAAATCATTAATTAGCTTGGAAGAGTCCCAAAGGATACCAAAACAAGTACCAACAATGACCCACGGTCATACTAGACACCGGTGTATAGATACTCGTCACCATGCCTATACATCGTACTCGATCATTTAGCAAATAACAATTAATAACACTCTAATCCTATTCCCTCAAGCCAAAGTTAAATCAAACACTTACCTCAAGTGCTCCAGAAATCCACTCAAGCCCCTAGTATAGCTTCACCCCTCGAATTCACCACAAAACCGCTCGAATCTAGTCACAAATTACTTGAACATATCAACAAATGCTAATTGAATTAACTTGAATGCATGAAAATGAACTTCCCAAAGTTTGTTCCAAAATTTCCAAAATGTCCTCGGGCCCACGTGGTCAAAACCCGAGGTTCGAACCAAAACCCGATTACCCATTCCCCCATGGACTCAGATATATAAGCTATTTTGGAATCAGACCCCAAATTGAAGTCCAAAACCCCCAATTTTAGAAACCCTAGGTTCTACCCTAAGTTCCCAAATTCCCCCATTAAAATCTTTGTTTTGAAGTTGAAATTATGTTTAAAGATGTTAAGAAGTAAAGAAAATAAGTTAGAAATCACTTACCAATCGTTTTGAAGATGAAGAATCATTTAGAAAATCGCCTCTTATGTTTTGGGTTTTGAAAAAGTGTAAAATGACTGAAAAAATCGGATTTATATACTTTACTAAAGGACCGGAGCGGACCGCACAAAAATTTCCCGCGGCCGTGCCAAGAAAGGGAGGGAAAACGACTCTCTGAACCTACCCAGCGCGGACCACACGATTTTGGTGTGCGGTCGCGCTGGTGGACTTGCACCTGGGGCCTTCTCTATATCTCCCAGCGCGGACCGCACGAACTTGGTGCGCGGTCGCGCTGGCCAAACCAAGGCTGAGGATCCCTCTAAGCCTGGCCACACGGAACTGCACCGCGGCCGCGTGCCTTCCAGCGCGGACCGCGCGGAAATGACCGCGGCCGCGCTGGGGCCTGCAACACTGCAACATCTGATACTTTAAGCCTAAGGCCTCCCGGGACCTACTCAAAACTCACTCGAGCCCTCGGGGCTCCAAACTAAATATACACACTAACTCAATAACATTCTACGATCTCATCTGTGCGATCAAATTGCCAAAACATCATCATATACGTAGAATCAAGCCTCAAAACACATGATTTTCTTCTAAGTTTCATAAACTTTCAAATTTGGAACTTATAGTCCAAAACACGTCAAACGATGTCCGTTCCCAACCAAACTTTACAGATAGCGCTTAACGTATATTTAAGACTTGTACCGAGCGTTGGAACCAAAATACAAGCCCGATACCATCACTTATTGATCAAATTTCATTTTCATTTTCCTTAAACATTTTCAGAAAAAAATTTCATGGAAAAATTCATTCCTCGGGCATGGGACCTTGGAATTCGATTCCGGGTATATGCCCAAGTCCCATATTTTTCTATGGACCCTCCGGGACTATCAAATCACGGGTCCGGGTCGGTTTACCCAAAATATTGACCGAAGTCAACTTTAATCATATTAATATCAAAATCCTTCAAATCTTTCACAGAATTCACACATTTCAACATACAAGTTTCCCGGCTACGCGCACGGACTGCGCATGCAAATCGAAGCAACTATAAGTGAGGTTTTCAAGGCCTCATAAGTGTGGGAAAAAAGAGAGAAATCCGATGATGACCCTTTGGGTTGTCACAGTGACTTAGGTGCGTGATCGGAAGTAATTTTGGAGGTCCGGTGTAGAATTAGGCTTGAATTGGCGAAGTTAGTATTTTGGCGAAATCCGGTTGAGGGGTGAGATTTTGATCAAAGGGTCGGAATGGAATTTTGAGAGTTGTTGTAGCTTCGTTAGCCTATTTGGGATGTGTATGCAAAATTTTAGGTCATTCGGAGGTGTTTTGGTCGGGTTTTTGATCAAATGCGTGTTTCGGAAATTTTGGAAGAACTTAGGCTTGAATCTGATGTAATTTGATGGTTTTGGTGTTGTTTGTGGTGTTTTGATGATTGGATCAAGTTCGAATGATGTTTTAGGATGGGTTGGCACTTTCGGTTGAGGTCCCGGGGGGCCTCGGGGTGATTTCGGATGGCCATCGGGATGAATTTTGGACTTGCATTATTACTGAGTTTTGCTGGTTCTGGTATTTCCGCATCTGCGGAAATAGGACCGCAGATGCGGTCTCGCAGATGCGATGAGGGGCATCGCAGGTGCAGATTTTGGCTATTAGAGGATTTCCATTGAAGCAGATGGTAGTCCGCAGATGGTAGTCCGCAGAAGCGGTCCTGGCTAAGAGTGGAACTCTGCAGGAGCAGAATAATTTCCGCAAAAGCGGAAACCGCATAAGCGATTAATTGATCGCAGAAGCAAAAATGTCTAGGCAGAAAAGGGTTTTAAAGTTTCATTTTGTTCCGCGAGCTAAGGTATTTTTTCACCATTTTTTAACATCCTTGAGAGCTTTTGGACGAGAATTGAAGGGGATTTCGACTGGGATTGATTGGAGGTGAGTTCTATGACCTAAATACATGATTTAATGGTATAATCAACCTAGAAATTCATTAAAATTTATCAAAAAGGAGGAAAAACTAGGGCTTGAGTTTTGGTATTTCAAATTGGGTTTTGATAGGTCATTTGAGCTCGAATTTGGGAGTTCTTGATATGTATAGACTCGTGGCGAGATAAGGAATCCGTTGATGTAAAATTTTCTGGAATTCGAGAAGTGGGCTCGGGGCTCAGGTTTTGCAAATTTTGTAATTTTCAATATTTTTCGATTCTTTTCGATTAGGTTATGTTCCCTTAGCCTATTGTGATGTATTCATTGTGGTTTTGATCAGATTCGATGCGCGAGGAGGCTAATTTGAGAGGCAAGGGCATAGCGAGCTAGGATTTTGGCCAGCTTGAGGTGAGTAATGATTGTAAATGATATCCTGAGGGTTTGAAACCCAGGATTTACACACCGTAGTGCTATATTGAGGTGACTTACATGCCAGATAGCGAGCGTGGGGTAGAGCACCATTGGGGGATTGTGACTTAGTCTATCCCGATTGATGATTTTACCGCGTATTTGACTGAAACTTATTTGTTATTATTATGATTTGGGCTGATTTCCATATTTGGGCTTCGTGCCAATTATTTGAACCCTTCGGGGATTTTACCACTATTTTCTTACTGTTTTGACGTATTATTTAAACTCAGTCCTGTTGATATCTACTATTTTACAAACTCAACAAATTTTACTCATATTTGAAACTTAAATGATTTTTCTAAATGATATTTTGTTCTGAGAACTACTGTTTTACAAATGCCCGAGGAGCTTGTGATGATTTTCGAACTGAGTGAGGTCGAGGGCCATATGTGAGGATATGCTAAGTGATATGAGACCGAGGGCCTGAGATACTTTGTATGCCACGAGGTGGCTTGAGTGACGTGAGGAGTCTTTCAGGCCTTGTGAGTGATGTGAGGAGGTTTTCAGACCTTATAAGTGATGTGAGGAGGCTTTTAGGCCTTATGAGCGATGTGAGGAGGCTTTTAGGCCTTATGAGTAATGTGAGAAGGCTTTCAGGCCTTATTTTATATGCCATAAGGTGTCTTGATATTGCGCTTGGGCCGTAAGGGGCCCCTCCCGGAGTCTGCATACCCCTAGTGAGCACCGTTGATGATATATAGATCGGGCTACACGCTGCAGCGAGATGTGGATCAGGCTGCACGCCGCAGTGGTTACTATATGATACTGTTCTGAGAGTGATCTAAGAGAGAGAGCCCAAGGGGCTGGTACTGTTTTTGAGATATTGCCCGAGGGGCGAACTTTTATGTGCTCATCTTGCATATTTACTTGCCTTTTATCTGTTATACTGTGGTATTTGTGCCCGAGGGGCGGATTTTCTGTGCTTATCAGCACTAACTGTTTTAAAATCATTTCGTAATTGTTGGAAAGATCATTTTCAAAAGAGATTTAAACTGAGCCAAGAAATTCCAAAGATTTCACAGCATCACTGTTTTCTCGAAGGATTGTACTCTGCTTCTATACAGCATGATGGTTTGCTTTACGTGATTTCTTACTGCTCAGTTGTTATTTACCTTTATTACTCACTGAGTTGGAGTACACACTTTACTCCCTACACCTCTTGTGTAGATGCAGGTATCTATTCACCCGGTAGCGGGTTTGGGCCGATCAAAGGCAGAGTTATATGAGTTAAGGAGGTGACTGTCAGCGTTCGCAGCACCATGTTTTCTCTCTTTTGTTCATTATTCCGGTTTTGTATATTTTAGACCTTGTAGTGGATTTACATTCTGATAGATGCTCGTGACTTGTGACACCCCGATTAGGGCTGTGTTGGGTTGTATTTTCGCTAAATAATGCTATTAAGTTATATTTAAGCTATTTATTGATCTCACCCAACTATGCCTTATAAAAAGGACAATGCGGACGTTGCAAATATAACCCGAATATTATGCCCAAGGTCGAATCCACAGAGAGTTAACCTATCAATCACGATCTTTAGACCCACTAAACTCTTCAAAACCAGTTTCCCAAATGTTTGAATCACAGTTGAAGGTTTCTTTATTAACTACGATTGCAAATAAATTAAACAGCTATAAACTAAACTACTAAGGTTGTAAACAATGATGAGAAGAAGCTAAGGTAATGATTTCCCCTATTGATGGAATCTCTTCTGTTTATGGTCATACAAATTTACCAACACCTCTCTATCAATCATAAACGCTCATCTTACCGTAAATCTCTCCCGAGTAATCACAGTAATATACTAATTGCACTCTCTCGAGATACACTACCTTACTTTATTTAGCACAATTCACTTTATATTACACCCAAGGCTTCGTTATCCCTAATCCCGCCTTTAAACCCACAATTATAGATTTCTCTTATAATTTAATAGTGGTGTTGTTCAACAATAACCTAAATATGCATTCTTTTTCAAGATATTCACACTAAATAGGCACAGCTAATTGAAGATCCTGTCAATTAACTACAACAGACACAAAGTTGAACAAATAGAGATTAAACTAGCAATTTGTATTCACATAAACAAGAAGTTCATCCCCCAATACATTCCATCAAAACCTTAGACAAAGGATTTAGCTACTCATGGCTATGGGAAAACAAACTAAGATAGAATTCATCATAACTAGCAATAAAAATCAAAGAAAAGAAGAAATATATTTTGGGTATTCACTCACAATCGTTTTCCTTGCCAAGATACTCTAGAATACAATACATGCCTCTCTTGGGCGAAGTCGAGTGTTTAAAATAGGGTTTTGGGCTAAAAATCTCGTATTTTGCACTTTAGTCCCTGAAATTTCTGCCTCCTGCAGCGGTTCTACCGCGGTCGCGGTCAAACCGCGGCCAAACATGGCCTCTGATTATTCAATTGTCTGCGTCTGCACTCTGCCGCGCTTCTGCCGCGGTCGCGGTGAAACCACATTTTTTCACCCTGTTCCGTTTGGAATTTGGACAAATGCAAAACATGAAAGTTATAGAACTTTGAGTTATCTTTCAACCATATATTATGGAGCCAAAATAGAGTTATGAAAAAAAAGTTATGTCCAATTTACTAGACAGTGCGCAATATGTCTCCTCAAGTCTTCGTTTTGATTTTTTATCATCTGTTGATCCCCGAATACGATCTCGGCTTAATTACTTGGGCTTTTACTTAGAATTCAAAGCTCCAAATCACTTTAATTCATTCCATAACATCTATATAACTCGAAATTACTCCTACAAGGCATAAAACACACCGTTAGTGCAAAACACTAGCGATTAAAGCGCAAACTCAACTAAAGTGCGGTAAATTAGAGTGTAATAATCTAATAAAATACGTAATTATAGCCTATCATCATTTATTTATGTTTAACTATTTTTGAAAAGACGAATTGGGTATAGTTGGTTGGCCTTGTCCCCACGAGAGGCGCCATCACGACCGGATCTGGATTTGGGTTGTGAAATTGCACCACCACAAAGGATGAATACATAACTACAGGTGGATTTTGTCTCATCTGAATCAGATATCAAATTTTTATTATGTACCCTTCTAAGTAGAGGAAAATCCACAATATAGGATACCATAATCCATGGTTCCTCTCAAATATTTCATTAGTCTAGATAATGCAGACCAAGCTCGTTGTTGGGATTATGAGTATATCTACTCAGTATACAAACAACATAGGCTATATCAGGCCTTGTAAAATTCATTAAATGCATCAGACTCCCAATAATTTGAGCATATTGAGACTGAGCAACTGGGTCACCTTATTCTTTTTAACTGAGAGTTAGCATCAAAGGAGTGCTCACTAGTGCGACATTAAAATATTCAAACTTCTTAAGAAGTCTCTCAACATAATATTCTTGTGACAATATTATGTCACCTTCATTCCTTATAACTTTAACTTCTAATATCATATTTACTTCACCCAGATCATTCACCTCAAAATTAGCAGGCACAAATAATTTAGTACTTTGCACAATATTTAAACTTGTTCGAAATATATGCATGTCATCAACATACAGACATATTATCACATAATCATTGTCCACCACTTTAGTATTAACACATTTATCTACCTCAACTGAAGAAAAATAGTCTTTCAGTAAGACTTGTTCAAATTTCTCATACCACTGCTTAGGAGCATGTTTAAGGCCATAAAGAGATTTAATTAATTTACAAACTTTATTTTCTTGTCCATGAATGACACGGTCTTCAGGTTGAACCATATGAATTTCTTCTTCCAAATCACTATTTAAAAAAAGCAGTTGTGACATCCATTTGGTGGATAAAAAGCTTACGGATTGAAGTTAAGGCAATTAAAACTCGAATAGAAGAAATTCTAGCCACTGGTACAAATGTATCAAAATAATATGTATTTTGTTTTTGAGAAAATTCTTTTGCTACTAACCGAGCTTTATATTTATCTAAAGATCCATCAGGATTAAAGTTCTTTTTGAAAATCCATTTACAACCAATAGGCTTTGCACTAGGAGGTAAATCAGTTAAAATCCATGTATTATTTTTCAAAGAAAACCTTTACTCCAACTTTTCCTAATAACCCCATAGAAACCAAATTGGTTTGGATATTAGGAACATGCAATACATCACTCAATGCTAGAGTTTTACCAGATGTGAGTTTGAGAAGAATTTTTCCTTTCCCAAGAACGTGAGTGTAACGACCCGACCGGTCGTTTCGAGCCCTAGCGAGTCGTTCAACAGTGTGAGGACATGAGCAGCTTCATTTCAAGTATATTGACTTGTGTGTATGGTCGGAATTGAAATTCAGAAAGTTCGGAGTTAAATTTAAATGAAAATTCTCATTTCAGAATCCTTACGTTGGAGAAAATGGCTAAGATTAGAATTTTGAGTAAACGCCCTCGAAATCAAGATCTGAAGGTTCCAGCAGGTTCGTATGAGGATTTTGGACTTAGGCGTATGCCCGGTTCGGGTTTTGGGTAGCCCGGGAGTGTTTTGGCGCCTATTATGGAAGTTAGCATTTTAGAAGAAATTCCATAAGTTTGGTTTCAAGTGCATTTCAGTGTTATCAATGTCCGTTTGGAATTCTGAGATTGGGAGTAGCTCCGTATGGTGATTCTGGAGTTGGGAGCGCAATCGAAAGTGAATTCAGAGGTCTGTAGGCCATTTTGAAGCGATTTGGCTAAAGATAGAAAGTTGAAGGTTTTTGGAGAGTTTGACCGGGGGTTGACTTTTTGATATCGGGGTTGGAATCAAATTCTGGAAGTTGGAGTAGGACTGTAATGTCAAATATGACTTGTGTGCAAAATTTGAAGTCAATCGGACGTGATTTGATAGGTTTTGGCATCGAAAATAGAAGTTGGAAACTTCAAAGTTCATAAAGCTTGAATTGAAGTGTAATTCGTGATTTTGGTGTTGTTTGATATGATATGAGGCCTCGAGCAGGTCCGTAATGTGTTTTGGGATTGGT
The DNA here is from genome assembly GCA_026770625.1 of Nicotiana glauca. Classification (NCBI taxonomy): domain Eukaryota; kingdom Viridiplantae; phylum Streptophyta; class Magnoliopsida; order Solanales; family Solanaceae; genus Nicotiana; species Nicotiana glauca. The sequence continues at coordinate 156,996 of MU745331.1, forward strand.
TGGTATGGTTGGTTGGGGTCCTGGGGGTCTCGGGTGGATTCCGAGTGGCTAGC
>MU745333.1:0-24743 GCA_026770625.1 Nicotiana glauca
AAGGAGAAATACTAGGACTAATAAAGCCCTTCTCTAGCAAGTCTTGCAACTGATCTTTTAACTCCTTTAACTCTGGCGGGGCCATTCGATATGGCGGAATAGAAATGTGCTGAGTGCCCGGAGCCAGATCAATACAGAAGTCAATATCCTTATCGGGTGGCATATCCGGCAGGTCGAAAGGGAAAACCTCGGGAAACTCCCGTACAATAGGAACAGAGTCAATAGAAAGAACCTCTGCGCTGGAGTCGCGAACATACGCCAGATAAGCTAAACACCCCTTCTCGACCATGCGTCGAGCCTTCACGTATGAAATAACATTGCGGGTGGCGTGACCTGGGGTCCCTTTCCACTCTAGTCGGGGTAATTCTGACAAAGCCAGGGTCATGGTCTTGGCGTGACAATCTAGGATAGCATGATATGGGGACAACCAATCCATCCCCAATATAACATCGAAGTCCACCATATCTAACAGTAATAAATCAACACGGGTCTCAAGACCCTCAAACACAACCACGCACGAACAATGCACCTGGTCGACTACTATAGAGTCACCCACTGGCGTAGACACATAGATAGGAATGTCCAAAGCATAACTAGACATGGCCAGGCATGGTGCAAAGTAGGAAGACACATATGAATATGTAGACCCAGGGTCAAATAGTACTGAAGCATCTCTATCGCAAGAATGGTACCTGTAATCACAGTATTTGACGCCTTTGCCTCTGGCCTGGCTGGTAAAGCATAGAATCGGGGATCAGCACCACCTCCCTGAACTATGTCTTCGGGACGGTCATCCACCGGCTGACCTCTACCCCTGGCGGGACGGCCTACACCTCTACGGTCTCGACCCCCACCTCTATGATCCCCACCCCCGCCCTGGTTGGCTGGACAGGTTGTGGGTTAGCTGGTGCCTGAATCATGTGATGAGGACCCTGCTGCTGTGTCTGTGCACCCCTAAATCTCGGGCAATATCTCCTGACGTGACCGTATTCTCCACACTCATAACACCCATCGGGACGGCGAGACTGGCCCTAACGGCCCGAATGACCTCCACGAACACTCTGAAGTGGTTGTGCACTGATGGGCTGCTGATCTGAATATTGCTCATGAAAACCACGATCACCTAAACCACCTTGTGAAGCATGGAGGGCTGACTGAAAAGGCCTGGAAGACTGGCCCCTATCATAAGAATCCCTGCCCCTAGATGAGGCACCACCAAAACAACCTGAGTGATGGGGCTTCTTATCTGCCCTATAATCGCCCCCCTATGGTAAAACCATCTCGATCCTGCGGGCCACATTGGCCGCCTCCTGAAAAGTAATATCACTACCTGCCTCTCTGGCCATTTGAAGTCGGATAGGCTGGATCAACCCATCAATAAATCTCCTCACTCTCTCCCTCTCGATGGGGAGTATGACGAGGGCATAGCGAGCCAGATCGATGAACCGGGTCTCGTACTGGGTGACCATCATAGATCCCTACCGGAGGCACTCAAACTGCCTCCGATAAGCATCCCTCTGAGTAACGGGAAGGAATTTCTCTAAAAATAACTCCAAAAACTGATCCCAAGTCAAAGGTGGCGACCCTGCTGGTCTAGCTGAACAGTAATCCCTCCACCAAGTCTTGGCAGATCCAGACAAACGAAAAGCTGCAAAATCAACTCCGTTGGACTCCACAATGCCCATGTTACGAAGAACCTCATGGCAGCTGTATAAGAAATCCTGGGGGTCCTCAGAAGAAACTCCGCTGAATGTAGCAGTGAAGAGCTTAGTGAATCTTTCCAACCTCCATAAAGTATCTGCGGACATAGCCGCTCCATCACCGGTCTGTGCAACTATCCCTGGCTAAACTGCCGCAGCTGTCTGAACCAGTGGAACCTAAACCTGGGGAGCTACCTGCTCCGGAGTATGTACAGCAGGAGTCTGGGCTCCTCCTCCAGCCTGAGGAGTGGCTGGTGCTGCAGGAAGCAGTCCTGCTCTGGTGACACTCTCCATGATACCAACCAACCGGACCAGGGCATCCTGAAGAATAGGAGTCGCAATAAACCCACCTGGGACCTGAGCTGGGCCCACCGGAACTGTTTGGGCTGGGGCCGGAACCTCCTCACCACGGTTAACCTGAGCATCTGTCACTGGTGTTGCTGCTGGTGGCTGGGTTCTGCCCCTACCTCGGCCCCTAGCCTGGCCACGTCCTCTGCCCCTAGCGGGAGCTGCCTGGGGCTCGGACTGCTGGTCAGCGGATGAGGAAGCGCGTGTTCTAGCCATCTGCGAAAGAACAGAGTAGAAATTCAATCAGCATTTGAGGGACCAAATCGCACGACAAGAAAGAACAAATGAGAGGTTTTCCTAACTCAATAGACTCTGAGCAACAAGTACAGACGTCTCCGTACTTACCCCTCAGACTCTACTAAGTTTGTTCGTGAGTTGTGAGACCTATAAAACCTAGTGCTCTGATACCAACTTGTCAAGACCCGGATTTTCCACCATCGGGATCGTGATGGCGCCTACTCGTGGTAGCTAGGCAAGCCATCTTACTTACCGTTTCCATAAGTAAAACCATTCTGTTTTCAATTTAATAGCATAAAATAATACTAACAATAGCTGAGGAAGTCTAATTTTATAAATCTGAAATAAATATGAACTGCTCAACAATATCCTCTACCCAAAATTTGGTGACACAAGCTCACGAACCACTATGAATAAACTACATATAATGGTCTGAAAGAAATATAACAACCGTCTGTCTCGAAACCATGAGACTACAGTATAAATGAAAAGCATAAGAAGAGACGCCGGGCCTGCGGACGCCTGCAAGCTACCTCAGTCCCGTAGTAATGAAATCCTGCTATCGAACTACTGCTGCTGCTGCTGCGCAAAACCTGCACCTGTGCAAAAACGCACAGAAGTGTAGTATTAGCACAACCAACCCCATATGCTGGTAAGTGCCTAGCCTAACCCCAGCGAAGTAGTGACGAGGCTAGACTGGACACCACATAAACCTGTGCAGTTATAAGATATACAGCGAAATATCGAATACCAAGAAAATCAACATAAAGGGAGGGGGATTATGCGATGGGGAAAATACAAATAAACATTAAATCCAGAGTAACTACCAAAACAGCTTAACTCCACAGTGAAACAAGAATAAATATTCAAACATAACCACAAAAGTCAACAACAGTTGCGGCGTGCACCCCGTTCCATAATTTACCATCATTGCGGCGTGCAACCCGATCCACATATTACTATTGTTGCGGCGTGCAACCCGATCCATAATTACCATTGTTGCGGCGTGCAACCCGATCCACAATTACCACCATTGCGGCGTGTAACCCGATCCACAATTACCATCGTTGTGGCGTGCAACCCGATCCACAATTACCATCGTTGCGGCGTGCAACCCGATCCACAATTTCCATCGTTNCATTCCCCAAAATGCCCCCGGGTCCACGTGATCAAAGCCCGAGGTTCGAATAAAACCTGATTACCCATCCCCCCATGAACTCCGATATGTGATTTGTTTTGGAATCGGACCCCAAATTGAGGTTCAAAACCCCCAAATTTAGGAACCCTAGTTCTACTCTAAGTCCCCAAATTTCCCCATAAAAAATCCTTGTTTTGAAGTTGAAATTATGTTTAAAGATGTTAAGGAGTAAAGAAAATAAATTAGAAATCACTTACCAATCGTTTTGAAGAAGAAGAATTGTTTGGAAAATCGCCTCTTATGTTTTGGGTTTTGAAAAAGTGTAAAAATAGCTGAAAATCTCGAATTTATATACTTTACTGAAGGCTGGTGCGGACCGCACAGAAATGCCACGCGGCCGCACCGAACCTACCCAGCGTAGACCGCACTTTTTTGGTGCACGGCCGCGCTGGTCGAACCCAAACCATGGGCCTCTCTGAACCTGGCCACGCGGACCGCACAGAAATGCAGCGCGGACCGCACTGATTTGGTGCGCGACCACGCTGGTTGACTTAAGCCAATAGCTCTATGAACCAGTCCACGCGGACCGCGCAGAAATGCACCGCGGCCGCGTGGGACCTGCTACTCTGCCACATCTAATATTTTAAGCCTAAGGCCTCCCGGGACCTACTCAAAACTCACCCGAGCCCTCGGGGCTCCAAACCAAATATGCACACTGGCTCAAAAATAGCATACGAACTTGCTCGTGCGATCAAATCGCCAAAATAATATCATTTACGTAGAATCAAGCCTCAAAACTCATAAATTTCATTTCAAAGTTCATAACTTCCAACTTTAGCTATTTAGGCCCGAAACACGTCAAACGACGTCCGTTTTCAACCAAACTTTACAGGAAGCGCTTAAACAATATATAAGACTTGTACCGGGCGTCGGAACCAAAATACGAGCCCGATACCATAGTCTTTTAATAAATTTTCATTTTCATTTTCCTTAATAATTTAAAAAAAACAATTTAACAGAAAAAGTCTTTTACTCGGGTTCTAGACCTCGGATTTCGACTCCGGGCACATGCCCGAGTCCCATATTTTTTTACGGACCTTCCGGGACCGTCCAATCTCGGGTCCAGGTCTGTTCACCAAAAATGTTGACCATAGTCAACTATAATCATTAATATCAAAATTCTTCAAATTTTTCACAGAATTCACATATTCCAACACAAAAATTTTACGGGTACGCGCCCGGACTGTGCACGCAACTCGAGGCAATATAAAATGAGGTTTTGAAGGCCTCGGAAGCACGGAATAGATGAGGAAAACAGGTGATGACCTTTGGGTCGTCACAAAAAATTATGTATACAAACTATATGTAGACATTGTAAAAAACTATAATTAGATATAAATTATTCCAATATTTATAATTATGACATTCATTAACTCAACATTAATTTCTAGAAACACTCTTGGAAAAACACTTAACAATTCCATGTCAACTATATATAATTAATAATTTTTATAATTTTATATTTATTAATATGAGTACACGTGTAAAGTGCGTACCCTAAGACTAGTACATTTAAAAATAGGGACAATATTTAAAGACCAGCATCTTAAAGAGCCATTCCTGTCCATCACACTTACAATCTGGTTCCCTAGGGAAGGCTTGAGCTGGCCTAATGGAGCTCCTATTAGGGGATAGTCTAGCGCGACTTTTCATAAGGCCATGGGTTCACAACATAAGGGTGGTACCTTTGACCTTACAACAAGCATTGAAATTTCCTACATCGGGAGGAACCAAGGCAGTCTACGGAGAATAACTAGCTGCAAAAGAGATGTTCACAATCGACGAAGTACTCCCGGTGCTCGCAGTATCGACGTCAAGGAATGTGAAGCCAACCAAGAAAGAAACTAAATAACAATCAGCAATGCCGGTCCCGACCGGGAAGTAGACGAGGAGGATGATCACAGAGTTCCGAGATCGTTCATATCTCCTGATGATACCGACACCACCAAATAGATGGTCGAAGGGTTGGAGCAAGCATATTAATTGAACACCTGCCGGATCGAAACGTAGACTATTTTGCTTGGTCTCATCTTGACATGATAGGGATCCACCGGAGGTAACCACTCATAAGCTGAGTTTAGACCCGAAGTTCCATCTGGTTAAGTAGAAAAGGAGGCCACAATTCGAGTCCAAGCATGCATTCATCAAGGACGAGGTATCAAAACTCCTTAATATAGGATCTATTCGGGAGGTTAAGTACTCAGACTGGTTAGCTAACGTAGTAGTAGTGCCTAAAAAAGGGCATAAACTAAGAATGTGTGTAAATTACAAAGATCTAAACAAGGCATGCCCCAAGGATTTTTTCCCTTTGCCTAACATCAATCGGATGATCGATGCGACGGCCGAAAACGAGATACTCAGTTTTCTCGATGCATATTCATGGTACAACCAGATTCGGATGGACCCGGGCGACCAAGAAAAGGTTTTTTTATCATTAAATTTGGCACTTACTATTATAATGTAATTCCATCTAGATTAAAAAATGTCGGTGCCACCTATCAACGCCTAGCAAACCAAATATTTGAAGAACAGATAGGGAAATCAATGGAAGTTTATATTGACGACATGTTAGTTAAGTGTAATAATCTGACTGGTCGTTTTGCTTTTTAGAAACTTGTTCCCCTAAATAAGAATTTTCATACATGCTTTTACTATTTTTTGACTTACGGGAATTATTAGTTCGGGATTTGGAAGGGTTTGGATTGAAATTAAAACACTTGGTTTCTTTAGGTTGGCTTAAAAGGCTAAGTTTGACTTCGGTCAATATTTTACGAAAATGACTTTGGAATATGGATTTGACGGTTCCAATAGCTTCGTAGGATTATTTCGTACTTGGACGTATGTTGGGATCGGGTTTTGGTCGACCCGGGGGTATTTTAGCACCTAATAGTGAAAGTTGGCATTTAGAGTGAATTTTATAAGTTTGGGTTGAATTGGATTTTATAATACAGACGTCTGTTTGGGATTTTGAGCATAGGAATGGCTTCGTACGGTGATTCTGGACTTAGGAGCACGTCTAAAAGTTGATTTGGAGATCCGTAGGTTGTTTCGGGGTCATTTGGCGAAAGTTAGAAATTTGAAGTTTTTGGAAAGTGTGACTGAGGGTGGACTATTTGATATCGGGTTCGAATTTTAGTTCCAGAAGTTGTAGTAGGTCCATAATGTCATTTAAGAGTTGCAAGCAAAATTTAGCATCATTCCAAATTGATTTGATAGGAATCGAATGCGCGAAAGTGTTTTTAGAAATTTTTGAGTTCTTGAGTTAATCCATGCGTTTTGGCATCCGATTTGTGGTTTTGATGTTTTTTCGGTGTTTTGATCGCGCGAGCAAGTTTATATCATATTATTAGACTTGTGTGGGTTTTTGATGTGGATCCCCTAGGGTTCGGGTGAGTTTTGGACGTTCGGAAGGATGAAAAACACATCAATTTTTCGGGTGTTTCTTGGCCGCTGTTGCAGGTCTCGTAGATGCGAGAATTTTTCACAATTTGCGAACCTTGCATTTGCAAGTTAGGCTTCGCAATTGCGAAGAAGCCTATTATGGACAGTGCTCGCATTTGCAATGCGACCCTAGCAGAATCCGCATTTGTGACTCCTTGGTCGCATTTGCGACCTTGGCAGCGTAAGTCCAGGTTCGCATTTGCAATGGGCTTGTCGCATTTGCGACCTTCGCATTTGTGAACCATGTGTCGCAACTGTGACATCTGAGACTTGTGCACAGCTTATTAATTGTGAGACTTAGATCATTTAGCTCATTTCCTTTCATCTCTTGGGCGATTTTTGGAGCTTTTGGAAAGGGTTTTCACCTAGCACTTTGAGGTATGTAATTTCTACACAACATGAGTTAAATACATAAATTATGGGTAAATTAATATGTAAAAATTTGTGAAATCAAGGGTTTAGGTGAAAATCTAGAGTTTTTATAAAAATGAGATTTAACCACGAAATTAGTTATAGAACTTAGTGAAAATCATATATTTGAGTTCATGGGGTTATGGGTAATAACTTTCTTAAAAAATTTCTCTAATCCGGGCATGTGGGCCCGTTGGTGAATTTTAGAGATTCTTCAAATAAGTAGATAGAATATGAAGTTTTGAGCATGTATTTATTACTTTATAAAATATTTGACTAGTTTCGAGTCGTTTGGCACCAAATTTGGGAGTTTGAGCACAATCTTGGACCGTTAAGTAGGTTTTGAGATGAGGTAAGTCTCTTTTCTAACCTTGCAAGAGGGAATTAACCCCATAGGTGAACTTAATTAATATGTGTTGCTATTTGTGGGGGCTACGTACGCACGAGGTGACGAGAATCCGCTACTATTCATGCTTATGTCCGGGTAGTTTTAGGCCTACACCATGCTTTGTGGACCCCGTTACTTTATTATGTTTGTTAATTATCCTGAATGGAGCCTGGGTTGAGGATTTTACAGATTTTAAAAGTTTCAAGTTGAATTTCTTTATTTTGAAAAGAATTGAGGGATGTTATGATTAACTTGAGAAATTTACATTTAACCACTTCACAAGTATATTCTGCAAGCGGGGTGACTATTCTACTACTCTCATGGAAGCAGGACGTTCGCCTTGGCAAGTTAATAGATTTTTTTTGGCAATTCGCTAGGCAAGCGCCTAGGGCTAGGTTTTATATATATTAAAAAATAAAGGAAAATTACATTGTCATGTTGTCTACCAGAATAAAAAGGATAAAACTTTGACGATTACATAGCACCTATTATCAATATTGATCAAAGAACTCAAAATTGATATCACATTTGATGTAATATGAAAAAATAAAACTAGAGATATCAAACTAGTCCATAATTCATCATTTCCGCATTGCATTTTCATATTATCAAGGTACAACTCATTTGTGTATTGCATTCATAGCCACATTCCTCACTTGTTGTCCAGATTTCTCGATTGCCCAAATAGCCCAATTCCTTGTGTAACCAATTCAGCGACTGCTTGTTGCTGCGTTTAAGACCATTTCCTTGCACTTTTGTGACCATGAATGATGCCATTCCTTTTCCTATGTCCCTTTGTTCGTGTATGGACCTTTGTCCACTGTTAAGCTTTGTCCGGTGATTGCACGTATTCTTACCAACTTTTTGTGGTGGACCTCATATGCATAATTCTACATAATCTTGCCCAAATTCAATTGCCACAAAGGTTTTTCCACATATGTCCTATCATGTTTGTGCTTACCATCGTTCCTTCTTCAAGGTAATGAGCGCATAGTGCTAATACCACCCATAGAAGTCGTATTAAATGGTAATGCATGAGTACAATATCGTATCTTGCAATAAAAACCAAAACAATGTTAGTGAAAAAGATCAACACTTTCTATTCCATAAGGGTTTGATAGTGTTGATCCTGTTCATTATTTTCTTTTCCAACACGTCTCCTAATTTCCTTTGCATTTATAATCCAGTGAAGCATGTATCCAATTCCAGTGAATCATGTATCAAATTGTACAGTCTATCTTAGTTAACCTCCGGTTGTCGATCCTGTGCCATCAAGAAAAAGGTGCGCTCTCCAGTGCTTCGTATATTTCTTTATTAGATCCCTCTTTAGACATTCCCAAAGCTTTAACAGGCTTGCTCCTCTCCTCCTTGCTGAGCCAATCAAGTGTTCTATTGCATTGGAGGATGATCCATGTCTTAATATAAAATGTACCAACTCCTCCACCCAATGTTTGCTTTTTTTTAAAATTCCAAGAGGCATGCCTAGAGCTTGGCAAAAGCATGCCCCAGCATATCCCCATGCGCATGCCTTCATTTACAAGCATGTTCCTTGAATTATGCATTCAAGTATTCTCTTGGAGATGCACTCTCGAAGAGATTCATCTATGGTTCGTGTCGTTCGACCCTCGGTAGTGCACACAGTTATGTATATGTATATTTGGATCGGGCCATACGTCCTCATCATAATTTGTGCGGGATACTAAAATTTGGAACTCCCTTTGTAGTTGATATTTATTATCGGCTTGAGGAATTACACGTTTAAACGAGGGAAATGATTCAGTTCTTACTAGCGGTGAAAACATAGTTTATTTATTTTCTCACTCTGAGTTCTATATCATATTTAATTAGAATTTCACCTTATTACATTGTTGGCCCATAGTAAGTGTAGAAGTCGATCCCTCATCACTATTTCCTCGAGGTTAGATTAGATACTTACTGGGTACATGTTGTTTATGTACTCACGCTATACTTCTGCACTTAAATGTGCAGGATCTGAGGTAGGTGCATCTGGATATCAGTCTAGCGCGCACACTTGACTTCTACTTCGAGTCTTCACAGTAAGTTGCCTTTCGAGCCGTTTTGCAGCAGCTGGAGTCTTTCTTTTGTTAGATTTTTTCTTTATATTTCACTTCAGACAGTAGACTAGTATTCTTTTTGTATATTCTACTAGAATGCTCATACACTTGTGATACCGGGTCTTAGCACACACTAGTAGACTTATGATTCTGGGTTCATTTCTATGATTATGATTGCACTCAGTTACTTTCGTTTTATTATTTTAAATCTAACATTTCCTAATTTTCTTTAATTTAGGAAAGTTATTTACTTATTAATAATGGGAAACCACTAGATTGTTCAGTGTTGGCTTGCCTAGCAACGGTGTTGGGCACCATCACGGCCTATAATAGAATTGGGTTGTAACATCAAGTCCCTGCCAGCAGAGGACCATTTAAAACATTTGCAGGAGACCTTCCACATATTGAAGAAATACAATATGAAGCTGGATCCGAAGAACTGCGCATTCAGGGTCGGATCGAGAAAATTCCTCGGGTTCATGGTGTCCAATTGGGGGATCAAGATCAATCCTGACAAAATCAAAGCAACAGAGGACATCACCGTAGTGGACAATGTCAAGGCCGTCCAAAGGCTAACCGGGAATATAGCCGACCTGTGGTGGTTCATATAGAGATCATCGGACAAAAGCCATCGGTTCTTTATACTGTTAAAGAAGAAGAATAACTTTTCGGGTACCCCAGAATTGCAACAAGCTTTGGAAGAACTCAAACAGTACCTATCAAGTCCACCCCTGCTACACACTCCGAAGGCGGGTGAACACCTGTACCTTTACTTGGTAGTTTCCAAGGTTTAGGTAAGTGGAATCCTAGACAGGGAAGAGGAAGGTACGCGGTTTCCTATTTACTATGTCAGTTGAAATCTAGTTGAGGCAGAAACAAGATATCCTCACCTGGTGAAATTGGCGCTCGCTTTGCTAAGCGTCTCGAGAAAGCTAAAGTCGTACTTCCAGTATCACCTCATATGTGTTATGACCTCTTAACCATTAAGGAACATCATGCACAAGCTCGAACTTTCGGGCCGATTGATAAGTGGGTATTTTGACTGCTTATCAGCTCTTTTTAGCTTTTACTTTAATCTAAAAGCATTGAATTGTGTTCCCGTAACTGATAAAATTGAGCAAAATTGCAGGAATGATGGAAGTTGATCTCCTGAGATGAAATCCGACTCAAAAAGGAGTATTCCAAAGCACAAGGCAATAAAAGGCATATAAGCATAAATGTGCAGTCCACAAAATTCCATCTGCGGCTGCAAACTAAGAGGAAAAATTTAGCAGACATTTGCACAAAGTGCGAACAACACATGAATTGTGCGGCTGCAAAGCTGGGCTATGAGTCGAAGATCAGAGCGTATGCAAAAAGACTAAGTCTAGGAGCCTCTGTGAATTTTGGACTGCATAAGAATTGTGCGCCTGCAGAAGAATGCCTTGCAGCCACAGTCCTAATTGTGCGGACCACAAAAGAGTTACCTTGCGGCCACAGTCTAGAAGTGTGCGGCCGTAGAAGATTGCCTTGCGGCCCTAGTTTAGAAATGTGCGGCCGCAGAACTCCAGTTCCTGCCAGATGAAGAAATTTGCGGACTGCACATGGAATTGTGTGGCCGCAGAACCTCCTGAAGGGCATTTTTGGTCTGATATTTTTAGCCCTGTATAAATAGACAAATTTCACAAATTAGGTCATGTTTTGAACATCTGAAGTTGATGTAGCCATTTTTATTTACTATTTTATCAAGTTTTGCATTATTTTGGTAGTTTAACATTAGATTTCTTTATTTTAATCTTCCAAGATGATTTTAATTAGTTTTTCTTCTCTATTTTCTTTAATTTCTATTATGAGTAGCTATACTTCTACTAGGGTTGTGACCAAACCCTAGTATGTAAATGATACGCTCAAATTATATTTTAATTAAATAGTGTAAGGTAGTCGATGTCAAATATAATAACCCAACAAGGTTGGTATCGAATCCCATAAGGAATAGGTGTGAAAGGTTACTCGAGTTGTATGTTACTTGACTTAAGTTGTAATTCTATTCGGTTAATTGTAACAAAAGTATGGTATGGTTGTGATTTGAAGAAATAACTAATTGTGATATTGAAAATGTAATTAATTTGATTAAAGAAACCAAGGTTGTGTCCCCTTCAATGAAGTAAAATGCTATCATTATTAATATGATATATTTCTAATGGAAGGTTCTTTTGATATGCAAATGATTTCTAAATGACTACACAACATTTTTCAATAGTTGAGTAGTATTTCCTCTTTATGATTTTTTCAAATATAAAAGAGTTTCAATTAAGAAAAATTAATATATGTCAAATAAAACCCACTTATTCCTAAGCGATTCTATTAAACAAGGTTTAAAGCCTTGAGTCTTTGATATTTACTTCTACCAAATTCTAACCCACTTTCCTGTAATGACCCGACCGGTCGTTTCGAGCCCTAGCGTGTCGTTCAGTAATCTGAGGCCATGAGCATCTTCATTTCGAGTATTATGACTTATTCGCATGGTCGGAATTTAAATTCAGGAAGATCGGAGTTAAATTTAAATGAAAATTATCATTTGAGAAGCTTAAAGTTGAAAGAATGAACTAGGATTGGATTTTTGAGTAAACGACCTCAGAATCAGGATCTGAAGATTCAAACAGGTTCGTATGATGATATCGGAGTTGTGCGTATGCCCGGTTCGGGTTTTCGATAACCTGAGAGCGTTTTGGCGCCTATTATGGAAGTTAGCATTTTGGAAGAAATTTCTTAAGTTTGGCTTGTAGTGCATTTCAGTGTTATCGATGTTCGTTTGGGATTTAGAGACTGGGAATAGCTGCGTATGGTGATTCTGGAGTTGGGAGCACGATCGGAAGTGAATTCGGAGGTCCGTAGGTCCTTTTGAAGCAATTTGGCTAAAGTTAGAATTTGAAGGTTTTTGAGAAGTTTGACCGGAGGTTGACTTTTTGATATCGGGGTCGGAATCCGATTCCGAAAGTTGGAGTAGGTCCATAATGTCAAATATTACTTTTGTGCAAAATTTGAGGTCAATCGGACATGATTTGATAGGTTTAAACATCGAAAATAGAAGTTGGAAAGTTCAAAGTTCATAAAGCTTGAATCGGGGTGTAATTCATGGTTTTAGCGTTAATTGATGGGATTTGAAGCCTTGAGCAAGTCCGTAATGTATTTTAGGACTTGTTGGTATGATTGGTTGGTGTCCCGGGGGGCCTCGAGTGAATTCCGGGTGGTTTTCAGATCAAAAAGTGGAATTTGGGAAGGCTTGAGATTTGCTGCTTCTGTCATAACCGCATCTGCGGTTCTTGGACCGCAGAAGCGGGACTGCAGATGCGGTCAAACGCTCGCAGAAGCGAAAGGGGGCCAGGTCCAAGGAAATCGCAGAAGCGGCCCAGGGACCGCAGAAGCAGTCAGCTTCCTTTTGCCCAAAGTCGCAGAAGCGGCGAAAAGTCACAGAAGCGACATCCGCAGAAGTGGAACTATTTCCGCAGAAGCTGAAGCAGCTGGGGCAATGAGATATTTTAAGTTCGGGGTTGAGTTCATTTCAACCCCATTTTTCTTCCATTGGAGTCGATGGGGAGCAGCTTGGAGGTGCCATTTTCGTCACTTGTCATGAGGTATGTAATTTATGCTAGCTTTGAGTTAAATACAAGGTTTATATATGGATTTAGGCAAGGAAATTATAGAAATTTGGGGTTTTGGTGGAAAACCTATGAATTTACATTTCTTCGAATTTGACCACGATTTTGAGTATGGAATTAGGAGAAAATCATATATTTGAGTTCCTTAGGTCATGGGTAACCTTCGTCTTCGAGAAATTTCGGAATCCAGGCACGTAGGCCCGAGGGTATTTTGGTCATTTTACTAAGCGGAGTTGGGAATCTGTGTAATTTCAATTTCTAACAATTATTTGAGCATGTTCTCATTAGTTGTCATTAATTGGCCAGTTTTGGTGCATTGTACGTCGGTTCAAGCCTTCAGAAGAATGTAGAATGCCGGTTATGAGTCTTCGGAGCGAGGTGAGTCTCCTTTCTAATCTTGTGAGGGGGAATTTACCACATAGGTGAAGTAATTGATTATGTGCTCCTATTTTTGGGGGATACATACGCACAAGGTGACGAGAGTCCTTGCGTAGCTACTATTATGCTATTGTCCGGGTAGTTAGGACCCAAAAGCATGTTGCACGTGGATTAATTGTGAACCCATTGGTAGCTTGAATTGCTTAACTCACATCGAATTAGTAAGTAAATTTCTAAAAGGATTAAACTTCATTTCTTAAATTGTTAAAGGAGAATTGGTTTTATTTGAATAAATATTCCCGATAAGTTCTTATTTGACTGATTGAGCATGTATTTTATATGTGCCTGCGTCGCATGGATGATTCACGAGCATGATACGTGTTTATTTATGGAACGGGCCGAACGCCTTGGTGAGAATAGATGCATCTATGGTTCGTGCTTCTCGACCCTCGGCAGTGCACAATTTATATTTCTGTTGGAGCATGCTGTCGACCTTGGCATGATTTGCGCATGTTTATCTGTTACTTGAAAATTGTAAATGTGGAATTGGCCCTATGTGGCTGGATATAAATTAATAAGATAATAAAGAACAGACTTTAGAAGCCCTTGATTTATTGTTGAAGGTGTTTACCTATTTTTCTAGATTTACAATCAGAACTTCTATACAAATCCATGATTATCCTCGCACTTATAGAATATTGCTAATTGACCTCTAGTGAGTGTTGGAGTTGACCATCTCGTCTCTACCCCTTCGGGATTAGGCGGGATACTCATTGAGTACACGTTGATTACGTACTCATACTACGCTTCTCTGCATTTTTGTTGCACATGTATGTATACCTCTAGCAGCCTATTGGGCGTAGCAGCATGGACGACTCTGAGACTAGGTGAGCTGCATTGTTCGAGATGACCCACAGCTAGTGTAGTTCCTTCAAGTGCTTTCTTATTATTTATTCCCTGTCCACTGTATTTCGGACATATGATGTATTTTTTTTATTTTTCCTTATCGATAGTTGCTCATGTACTTGTGACACCGGGTTTCTGGGAAGGGTTTCAACGGATTTGTACTAATTGTTATTATTTAAAATTAAATTCAAGTAGTGAACTTTTATTTATGAAAATGGAAGAAAAAACCTTAGATTTTCAAAAGTATTAAAAGAGGAATTAATTGATAACCTAGTTGGCTGGCCTGACAGAGGTATCCGGCGCCACCACGACCCTTAGTGGATTTTGGGTCGTGACATTTCCCAAACAAAGAAAGAATTTAATGACACTTGTTAATATTTGCAACCACCCACAATAAATGAAGAATGAGAAATAAATAAATATCAACCAACCATTAGACATATATTCAATGTTAAACACCCATTAACATAACACATATTTAGGGTCCACAACCTTAGTATTTAAAGTTAGCTACATATGCTAAAATACAAAGAGACGAGAATATTAAATACCATAACGCTTACAAAGTGCAAGATTCATTACCCAAAATCAGAGAGGAATATTAAAGCCATGTATTGTATCTCAAAAACCAGACAAGATGCCCCCACAAAATCCCAATAAATCTATTTATAGTGGGTCAAAACTCGGGACAAAAATCAGACAAAAATACCCTTTCCGGTCAATTATGCGACCACATATCTGTCGCATAACAGACATGCGGTCCGCATTATCGTCATGTCCATCGCATCTCCAAACCCTAGTTTCCAGGCCTTCATCGCATTCACGTTCTATGGTCCACATTGTAGATATGGATCTCATTTCTCATTGCATTTTCTACCTTCAGCCATTCTCACAACAAGTTTGCGGTCCATTATACGGCCAGCAAACCTGTTATGCGATCGCATATTGGATCACATTTCTTGCACTGGACTTTGGCCAACAAATTGTTTGGGTTTGCAATTCCCTTGAGCATTATGCGGCAGACATGTTGGATTTGCGGTCCGCATTTCCATATTTGTGATGCATTTTGCTCTTTTCTTATCTTTCTGTGGCTTTTTGATTTCATTTCCATGCTCTTAGGTCCTTAAACCTAATACACTACAAAAATACTAAAATTACATAAATATAAATATTATTGCATTTAAAACAAGCTAAAATCTAAGCAATTCGTATTAAATGTGTCGAAATTCTCCGGCACATTAGTAAACCTTATGAGTGATTAATTTAGTGCTTGTTTATGATTGTGTATTTATTATTTAGCTTAGTTCATTCTTCAATTATAAAATTGTTGGTTGCAAACATTGATTCATGCTTATTTGACTGTCTCTACTTAAGAAAGAGGGACCTAGTCTAGGATAACTTAGCTAACAAGGAATTGGGTCAGTCGAGAGATTGATTAACCCAGTTAAAGTGTTCAACCTAGAGATAGTAATAATCCGACTTGAGCTCTTACCAACTTTTTTGGTAGATACCCATTTGGTCTTGAGAAAGCCAAATTGAGCAAAATCGCTCTCTGACCGAGAGGTATTGAGTATGTAACATAGAGTTGTGATCTATAATATGCGACAATCAACTACACAAGCATTAATGTCTTTATCCCATTAGACAAACCCCTAGGTTATGGTCATAGCCCTAGTCCTTTAATCCAATTAGAAAAACCTCAAAAAAATTATCTCTCGTCTTCCTGCTTTAATTTGTAATCATTTGATTAACATTAGAAATAGAAACAAAAATCTTGTTGTGTAAGTGCAATCTAGATAGACCATTTTCTTACGTCAAATATATACCCCTAGCTTCCATTATAACTTCTAGCGGATTCGACCTTGACTGCTAGTTGGGTATTTATTATTGCATACGACCTTTACATATCTCTATTGAGTTGTTTATTTGGACGTGATCAAACTTGTCATGACCCAAAACTAACTAGTCGTGATGTCACCTAATCCAACCCGCTAGGTAAGCCGATTAACAACTATCCAATTTATTGAGATTTATTGAGATAAATAAATGTTTTAATAACTGAACCTTAATACATTTCCCAAGGACTAGTAGTACAAATCATGAGCTTCTAAGATTTAGAATTTATGAAGCTGGTATGAAATAAAGTATATAATCTATTTAAAATATACATGAACAGATTAAAATTCTAGAGCTACCAAGATCAAGAGGCAGCTATGATCGGAACGCAGGTACATCTTCAATCCAGCTCCCGTCGTACACAACAACATCGACATCCATCATCTGCACGCAAGGTGCAGAAGTGTAGTATGAGTACAACCGTTCCCATATACTCAATAAGTAACAAACCTAACCTTAGGTTGAAAGAAGTGACGAGGGAACAAAGGTCAAAGTCCAACACGAATAGCCAACAATAGTTCATAACAACATAATGAAATTAATAAAAGAAGTAACTCAGAGATAAACTGCTCATCTCATTCATAGTTCCAAAAAATGGGTCTGTTTTTTAAGTATATCAGTAAAAACCTCAAATCCTTCACCGAAATTGCCAAAAAATATGAGTAAGTTTGAAAATTGTAATTTTCCCAAAGCTTTCAAAAGGTAAATATTTAGTTTTCAAATAGCACGAGGAAAATACATCTCTATGCCTATATGTCAATATGTGTGAGAAGTCATGAATGTCGTGATACCGTACAACATGAGGAAAATGCATCTCTATGCTTGTATATCAAGTGTGCATGTCGAATGTGATGCATCTCAGTGATAAAACCATATGCATACTCTCAGAGTATCAATTCACTCAGTCCTCCCATCCACTCAGTCCTCACAACCACTCAGTCCTCACAGTCACTCAATTCTCCCAATCACTCGGCACTCGCACTCAGCAGATACCTGCGCTTACTAGGGGTGTGTACAGACTCCAGAGGGGCTCGTTCAGCCCAAGCGCTATAATAAGCTAATCATGGAATAAATAAATAACATTTGATACGGCATGAAGCCCGCTCCCATCATAAATCAATATCATTACAATCAGGCCCTCGACCTCGCTCAGTCATTAATCTCTCTAGACTCTCGGGCTCATAATGTCATGAAAATCAGCCCCAAAAATGATGATATGATGAATCAATAAATGGTTATAGAGAATGAGATATGATGTGTAAATGAATATGTATAACTGAGTATGTAATTGCAATGTAAGAAAATAACTCAACAACAAAAATGACTTGGTGGGTCCCAACAGAATAAGCAAGTAGCTTAGACATGGTTTCTAACATAAATCACATCTCAAAAGCTCTAGTACGTAGAGATTTCATGGTTACAAATAAGATCAGGTAACTACTCAATACCACAGAAATAATAGAGTCACAATTCACACAGTGCACGCCCACATGCCCGTCACCTAGCATGTGCTTCAGCTCAACACCAAACATATAATACGTAATTCGGGGGTTTCGACTATTTTTGTATAATTGGAGGTATGAAGCTCATAATGAGGCAATATTTGAAACGAATTTCTCCATATGGATTGGGGTAAGTATTCTCTACTCATTTTTGATTTTATATCATGAATCTATCTTCATTTTTGACATTTGACTGAGGGTTCCAAAAGAGAAATTGGTGATTTTTGGCTAAAGTTTCATAGAGCAAATTTTCGAGTTAATTCAAAAACGTGAATAAGTGGAAACGTCGAAGGGATTCAAATAGAGGTAATGATACCAAACATGCAGAAATCAAAATGGAGAAAATAAATGTAACGATCAAGAAAGAGTGATGTTAAGTTTCTCTAGTCCCCCAAGGAAAAGAAAGTGCCTCAAGGAATTGGCAAAGTGTGAGCCGAGAAATGAAACATGGAGTGCTTAAGAAAGGTATAACCACGTATCCATATTGTAACAAACCCTAGTCCAAAAGCCTTCATTACATCCTGAAATAAGTCCTACTTGATTTTGAGTCAAGCGAGCTTACATCAATGATGATCTACGTGAGGGGCAAGCCTATGGTACTTGAACCCGTACTTTCTCTCTCGAGAGATGAGTGAGACTTTTATAAATCATTGAATCAAGTTCTAATTTCTTAAGTGAGTTTGGAAAATGGAAAGTAGAGGAGGAATAGTTTGGAGTCCACCATGACTACATGATAGAGCAAGAGTTCTTGATGAGTAAAGTCAATTCTTGAAGCTCAAATGTCACATTAGAACTATATGTGCATAAATGTTTAACTTGTCGCCTTGTTAATAATAGATGAGTGGTATGGGTAATTGTTGGTCCCAACTGATGTGGGTGTGTCTCGCCCTTGGCTAGATGTAATGACCCTTAATTTCTGGAGGTGGGAACTAATTTATTTGCTTGAGGAAAAGCAAAGACTTAAGTTTGGGGGGAGTTAATAAGTGGGGATTTTGACTATTTATTAGCGCCTTTTAGCTTTTGTTTTAATCTAAAAGCATTGAATTGTGTTCCCAAAACTGATGAAATTGTGCAAACTTGCAGGAATGATGGAATTTGATCTCTCGAGATGAAATCCTATAGAAAAGGAGTATTCCGAAGCACAAGAAAATACAAGGTACATAAGCATAAATGTGCAGTCTGCAGAAGAAATTGTGGATCGAAGAATTACATCTGCGACCACAAAACAAGAGGAAGAATTTAGCAGACATTTGCGCACAGTATGGACCGCAGATGAATTGTACGGCCACAAAACTGGGCAAAGAGTCGAAGATCAGAGATATGCAAAAAGACCAAGTCCAGGAGCATCTGTGAATTGCGGACTACACAAGAATTGTGCTGCTGTAGAAGAATGCCTTGCGGCCACAATTCTAATTGTGCAGACCAGAGAAGAGTTGCCTTGCGGCCAAAGTCCATAAATGTGCAGTTAGAAGATTTCCTCGCGGCCGTAGTTCAGAAATGTGCGGCCGTATAACTCCAATTCCTGCCAGATGAAGAAATATGCGGACCGCACATGAAATTGTGTGGCCACAGAACCTCCCGAGAGGCATTTTTATCCGATATTTTTAGCCTTGTAAATAGATGAATTTCACAAATTAGGTCACGTTTTGAACATCTGAAGTTTTCGTAGCCATTTTTCTTTACTACTTTAGGTTGTTTTGCATTATTTTGGTATTTTAACATTATATTTCTTTATTTTAATCTTCCAATATGAGTTTAATTAGTTTTTCTTCTCTATTTTTTTTAATTTCTATTATGAGTAGCTAGACTTCTACTAGGGTTGTGACCCAACCCTAGTACGTAAACCTTATGGATGACTAATTTAGTGTTTGTTTATAATTGATTGTTTATTATTTAGCTTTTCATGCTTCAATTATAGAATTGATGTTTGCAAAATTTATTATCCACACGAATCATGTGGCACGTCGTTATCATATGAGCAAGAAAGATTTCAAAGGTTGATGAGATGGGTGCTTTTGTTTCAAGAGTTTGATATTGACATCCAAGATAGAAAAGGGAATGAAAACCGACCACTTGTCGCGTTTTGAGGAGGAGGGGAGGGTGCATGATGGCCTTGAAATCAATGACTCATTCCCCGATGAGAAACTCTTGGTTATTTTAATGAAAGAGGTGCCATGGTTTGCGGATTTTTCAAATTTCCTTGTGTGTGGTATCATCGCAGATGAGTGCTCTTCAAACCAAAGGAAGAAGCCCAAAGGGGGTTGTCAAGATTATTATTGGGATAAACCATATCTTTTCCGAATTTGTACGGATGGGGTGATTATAAGATGTGTATGGAAGAAGAGCAAGGTGAAATTCTCGGGGATTGTCATTCTTCGCCATATGGTGGTCATCATGGTGGAGCGAAAATGACAACCAAAGTGCTTAGTTGTGGTTTTTGTTGGCTCATATTTACAAGGATGCAAGTGATTTAGTGAAAAGATGTAATGAATGTCAAAGGGCTGGTGGAATCTCAAAGAAAAATGAATTTCCCCTCACCACTATTTTGGAGATTTATATTTTTGATGTGTGGGGTAATGACTTCATGGGTCCTTTTGTGAGTTCTTGTGGAAATACCTATATCTTGGTCGCGGTGGATTATTTGTCCAAATGGGTTGATACCATTTCTCCGCCCAACAATGAGGCAAGAAGTGTGGTGGCATTCTTGAAGAAGAATATTTACGCAAGGTTTGGTACTCTGCGGGCTATTATAAGCGATGGTGGGTCACATTTTTGCAACAAGTCTTACGACACTTTACTTGGCAAGTATGGTGTTACTCATAAAGTCACGACTCCCTATCATCCTTAAGCTAGCAGTCAAGTGGAAGTATCCAACTGGGAGATAAAGAGTATTCTTTCCCAAAACAGTAAATGCTAACCCGACGGATGGGTCCAAGAAGCTTGATGATCCATGATGGGCTTATTCGATGGCTTACATAAAACCTATCGAAATGTCACCATACTAGTTGGTATTCAGAAAATCTTGTCATCTTCCGGTGGAACTTGAGCATAAATCCATGTGCTTTAAAGAAGTTGAATCTTGATTGGGATGCAACCTCTAACTTGAGGGTTGCACATTTGAATGAATTAGATGAATTCCGGTACCATGCCTACCCAAGTTCGTCCTTGTACAAAGAAAAGATGAAATATATTTATGATAAATGAATTTGGAACAAAGAGTTCAAGGTGGACGATCTCGTATAGTTGTTCAATTCAAGGTTGAGGATGTTTCCTAGGGAGCTAAAGTCTAAATAGAGTGGTTCCTTTGAAATTGTGGGTGCGGCAACCCATGTTTCTTTTCCTTTTTTTCTTTTATAATTATGTGTTATTTTTGTGCTAACTTGATTTGAGGTGTGATGTAGGGATAAAGTGTGCCTTATATGAATTATGGACAAAAATCTGGCTAAGTGTTACAAGAATTGCAGACCGCATTTGAATTGTGCGAATTACAAAATTTATAGTTGTTGCAGCAAAAGTGCTCTGCGGCCGCACAATTATCTTGCGGACCGCACAAATAGAAGGTGGAAATGCCAACTCTTTGAAGTTGGTCTATCAGAAAAATGGTCAATCTTCATCCACAACAGGAAATCTGTGGCCGCAACAAGGAATCTGCGGCCGCACAAAATTATGCGGACCGCAAACAAAATGCTGACTTAAGCTCACCATGTAACAGAGCGGACCACAACTAAAATTGTTCGGCTGCACTCGATCCTCCTTCCCTTAGAAAATCAATAGTATAAATAGAGGATTAGGGCAATTGTTACACTTTTCCCTCTCTAAGCACAAACACAACACTATATTGAAATTTTTCTTGGTGAATCATCTTCGCACATGCCCAACAATCGTTGATCACTCATTCATTTCTGGTATGCTTAAATTCCTTGTTAGATATTTGATATTTACTTTAATTTATAGCTTTTCAATTATTTTTAGGCCTTTTGTACGTAGAACTAAATTGTTCATTCATGTGAGGGTAAATATGTGGTAGGTCAACTAGTACATGCTCTATGGGGATGGAGTTAATGTATTTTCTTGCCTTTATGCTGTTACCATGTCAAAATTTGTACAAAATTACAAGACCTAGATAGAAATACTGAACGGTTCATAGTTTTTGAATTCTGTGGTCGCACCTGAAATTGTGCGGTCCGTAGAAGTTGAGTCTAGGGCAACATTAGTAAAGAATGGGTCTACGACCACAAGGTAAATTGTGCGGATTATAGAAATCCCATTTTGGCCGTAGAACAACCATTATACTATCATCAGAGAGTCTACATTTGATGACTTAAATGTGCAGCCGCAGGTCAAATTGTGCGGACCGCAAAAAACATGTTATAGCCGCATATCAGCCAATTCTCTATCATCAGAGAGTTAGCATATTTTTGGTTCCTGAGTTGCGGCCACAAGAAAATTGTACGGACCACAGATCTTCATACTGCAAGCATGATTAAACTGTGATCTTCAATGTGTTCTTGATGTATACTTGCATGCCTCCTTGTTTGACTGAGCATTGAATTGCAAGTAATAATTGCTTCTACTTGATACAGATAATTGTTTGATCTAGAGGTAGAGGCGATACTTCTAAAGGGAGGGGTAAACCCTTAGGGTCGAGGAAAGAGTGCCTTACCCCTCGGCCAACAAAGAACAATTACAAAGAAAGTTACAACCGACAGATGGAGAGGGGCAGATCTCTCCGAGACGAGCTCTTATGTTCCATCTAGGGACGCTTCAGAGGGAAACTTAGCCTCTGTTCAAGAGCAGCCCACTATCCAGTCAAGGCCTCCAGGGATATATCAACTCTGGGTCGAGTCATCCTCATCTCATATCACTTTAGAGGGTTCGGAAAGTGCTAGTCAGGCTTCTGATCCATCCATTGCACATGTCCCTGAGGCACCAAATAACATAATTCAGGACATCCCCGATGATGGCAGACGGGGAGATGCTACAGCTGTCGGTCTTGAAAGGTCGAAGAAGAAAAAATTTTGGGAGGACCATTTTGTCAGCGTGGCTACCTTCACCAGCTTTTGTACTTGGTGGCCAGTGAGGTCGCTAACACATGAGAGACAATTCTTATTGACGGATTTAGAGAGGTACAACCCGACTGTGCTCAGACTGTTTAGAGAACGCAAATGGTAGATGTGGTTTACCTAGAGCGTGGTGGATGCTAAGGAATACCTTATTCAGGAATTCTATGCCAATATGGCACATATTAAAAAGGGAACGAATATGACAAAAGGGAGAAACCTCAATGTGCGATTTGATCAGCACACACTAAACATGTACTTGGGCTTTGATGATATCGAGCCAATAGAATACTTAGAGAAGTGTGCACTTGTGGATGTGACTCGTCCTTGGTTAGTGGAGATTCTAGTTGCACCAGGACCACCACCACCATGGTTCATAGCAGGGGTTCCTATCCAGTGGAGCACATTGAGCTTCGAAGCAAAATGGTGGAAATCATTTGTCTGCAACACACTTGACCCGAGTCAAAATGAGACTCACTTGCTAATTCATTGGGCAGACTTGGTTGCCTCTATTATGGCCGAGTACCCTATCAATGTAGGTGCCGTGATATCGGCTAACATCTCAGTGATCGCCAGGCAATATGACTCTTCCTACCCATATCCCAACACTATTACAGAGTATCTTATAGATGCGAGGGTGGAACCAAAAGATTTTAATACAAAGGTGAGGTCGAAGAAGCCTTTCTCATGGTACTCAATTATGGATATGAACAACCCAAGAGAAAACTTCAGCAATCTACCACTACAGGCCAGTCTGATGAGCCAGCTGTGGTAGCTATAGAGGCAATTTATATTCCATCCACTGCGGTCGAGCCTTCCTCTAGTTCCATACCTATGCCTCCACTATCATATTCAGTTCCTTCTCCCTACTGCAATTCCTGCCACAAATTTCACCTCGTCTTTGAAGCCGATTTCCATGCCTACTGCCCTACTTTCTGTGCTGTGAGTCTCCCAGACATTGGTGAGCCTCAACAACTAGATGTAGACAACCACTACAAAACTGTCTGACTTATCCAGTACTATTGCAGCACAGTCCTCTGTTCAAGCAACTCAGTTTCCCCCGATTGTGGAAGAAGCTCTTAGAAAACCAAAACATTATTATGGCTGCTTTGGTACAATATGGGTAAGTGATCGAGGAGCTGGAAAAATAAGTAAAGAAAATGAGAAAATCCCAAGCTAGCAAGAAGTCACTAGACAAGCTCCGAAGATAGGTGACCAAGCTTGCTGCAATCGGAGATCTCCCCTTCGACATGCTGATTAAGCCACGCCATCCAAGCCCATATCTTGCAGCACCATCAGCACCGGTGGCACCAACTAGCCAGTCTGAGGATCCAGACTTTGCTGCTGAAACAGCCGAGACAGTGCCTCAATTGTTCACCAATCCAGTCACACCTAGAGTTGAGGATAATGAGATTCAATTGGATGAGACTGAGGGCAGTGACATTGCTGGTGTCCAAGGAGCCACAGGGAGTTTTCTTCACTCTTTTCCCTCTTTTACTATTATTTTGTTAAGCATTGGGGACAATGCTTATTTTTATTCGTGGGGTGGAGTTTATTTGATATTT